>APFE030667596.1:6863-55459 GCA_000404065.3 Pinus taeda | reverse complement strand
TCATTATATATTCACCAAATCTATACTTATTTTTACAATAAACATGTTTATTTATGTAATTAATTTATCTTTTTAATATTCATTTTTATTTTAAAGTCTAGCATACATTTTCAATTAAAATTCTGAAAATTCTATTTGAAAATAGAGATGTCTATTTGTGTAATTAATTATGAATATAATCAATAATAATGTTTTATTGTAACAAATATTTTCAATTAAAATCAATAATAAATTAAAATACAATTATAATCTATTTATTGTAGCAAATATTCTAGATTTAAAATCAATAATTAAGTTAATACAATGATAATTTAGTTACTTTTGATTTGATTTTAAAATTTGCAATATAATAGATGTTCATTTGAATAAATATTTTAATATCTTTATAAAATTATTATTAATCCATTTAATTTATATAACTAATTAATTTACTTATCTTTATATATTTCAAATCTATAGTTTTTTACAAAGTGGGAAAACTTATTATAACTCAGTTGTCAAACCAACAATGTAAACAATCATCTGATCATAGTTATTCAAAGAAATCACCAAATCTTGAACTACATTATGATTAAACCTACCTCTATGAGGATTGAAAGAGACAATATTTGATCATTCAAAATCGTTAGTTGCTCATGGACAAATAATTATCAACCTCAGAAATATCAAAAGTATCAACCACTCATGGACAAAAATTTGTCAACCAAAAAAATATCAGACGTCTTAGCCACTCATGGACAAAATATCAAAAGTATCACCCACTCATAAACTAAAATTTATCAAAAAATATCAAAATTATGAACCATTCATTGACAAAAATTTATTACCCTCAAAAATATGAAAATTGTGGAAGTCCTATTCAAAATAAACATGCCTATTTGTGTAATTAATTCATCCCTTTCATCACATATTTTCAATTAAAAATCTGAAAGCTCTATTCCAAAATAAAAATGTTTATTAATGTAATTAATTCTGCTTATAATCATGATAGGCTGCCCGTAGCCTGCAAACCAGGATCTTCAATACTTTGTTATGCCAATCATGCGTCTCCAGAAACTCTAAACAAACTTCATTATCAGACAATTTCACATACTACCAGATTTGAAATTGCATGTCTCTCTTAACCGCCTACACTTTAAATCCGAACAGCACCATATATATATGCCAGAAGATATAAGAGTCTTCGCACAGCACCATAAACTCTAAACGGGTTGCGTTCCCAACTCACAGCACCATATGTATTACCACTGGCCACGCCCATCTTCATTCAGATCTCCGCCCCGGCATATCCACGCACATATAAGCTGTAAAGACTGCGAATCCGTTGGTCCAAATCAATACCTGACCTGCGCTACATAATTAACACACAGTTTTTGTATATATATGTTAATATAACAACATATTAATATGTATCCGCCGTCAGACAAGTCCATAAAGAAAAGGCGCAGATGGTTCCTTTTTTTGATCTGGAAATTTATGCGGATTTAAACCATATGCGTCCACAGGCATATATATATATGCATCCACAGGTTTATATGTCAAACAAAATCACAGTATCCGCACAGCTTTAATTCAATTACAGATTTCGTATAACACGCCTTCAAACTTGTGATTGAAATCCGTGATCAATTTCTCAATACAGGAATTCCAACTTTGGGTTAATTAAATAAGGAACACGCTGCCTTAACTTTAATACCCAATCATATATTCCAGCCTTCAAAAGTGATTAAGGTGCGCACCAACACATTTATACACAGGTTTATTAAGCCACCCATTATTCATGCAAATTCAACTTAAAATTCCGCTGTCAATAAATACACAGTTTGGTCCGTAATTACATACAGTTCTATCAGTTTTCATTGAGTTCTGGGCGCACAGTAGTTACAAATTTCCACAAGCATGTAATACATACAATACAAGACAATTGACAGCAG
Source organism: Pinus taeda (assembly GCA_000404065.3). NCBI lineage: Eukaryota > Viridiplantae > Streptophyta > Pinopsida > Pinales > Pinaceae > Pinus > Pinus taeda. Next base: position 53,525 of record APFE030667596.1, on the reverse strand, counting down.
CTTAAAGCGCACATTCAATCTATCTCTATCTGATTTAAAACAAATCGATTACTTAAAAACTTGGCCAGATCATTTCAATTGATGGCTCTTACAGATTGCCCGAAGGCTCCCAACCAGAGACCTCACACACTACTTCACTCTGCTGAGAGCTCAGCTGCTACCTTTTCTTATAATGATAATGGATATGTAGATAAGACTTTATCTTCTAGGAAAAGCAAGATTTTTCTTTTTTTTTTTATACAATGACTTAAAGTTGAAGCTTTATTACCTATTTTTTCATCTTAATTTTAACTAAAAAAAACACAGAAATTTTATCCCCATTTTATTCCATATTTACAAATAGATGCTCCTGCATCAAATCACTAATAATTTTTGTATTGTAGCAAATATTCTTAATTAAAATCATAACAATTTAAAATACAATTATAATTTAGTTAATTTAATATTTTTAAAAATATCAAAAAAAATATTATAATATAATTATAAAATGTTTATTAATCATTATGTATATTATCATTATATATTCACAAAATCTATACTTATTTTTACAATAAACATGCTTATTTACGTAATTAATTCATTTTTTCAATATTCAATTTTTATTTTAAAGTCTAACATTACATTTTCAATTAAAAATTTGAAAAATTCTATTCAAAGATAAAGATGTCTATTTGTATAATTAATTATGTTTTAATCAATAATAATGTTTTTTGTAACAAATATTCTCAATTAAAATCAATAATAATTTAAAATACAATTATAATCATTTTATTATGTAATATTCTAGATTAAAATCAATAATAATTTAAAACAATGATAATTTAGTTATGTTGGATTTCAAGCCTCTGTGGAAGTTTTTTGTAGCTTCATGTTTCAGATTATCCACAGTTTTAAGTTCATTCTGCCGAAGTTTCAAACCCCAAAGGGGGTCCATCATCAGGACATATCAGAAAGATAGAAAAAGATGAAATATTTATGTTAGTTATTTATGTTAGTAGTTTTTAGTTGGGTCACTTAATATTGCTCATTTTTTGTAGTATTTCACTTTGAAAAGTTGTCGTGACTAACTTTTTTAGTCACCTAGTCATTAATTTCTCATTTTTTTACTAGTGTATGCATGAAAACGTTTTGGCTCAGTTATATTATTAAGTGAAAGTTCCATCCGTACATACACCATTGACAACCACTAGCCCCAATGGTGGAACATTACAATCAACACCGCTTGCTCCTCCAAAGAGATGTACTCACTCTACGTTGTGGAGAAGCCAAGGCTCGTCACAATACTCTCCAAGCCTTCTCTAAGCAATGCCTAGCCAAAATCTTGGCTCCAAAAAGCTTGTACTATGAGTTATGAGGTTCTATATATAACAAAGGGTGAGGTGACCCTTGGCATTCCTCTTTGACTCTTTGACTACCCTCATGACTCTTCAACTCGTCTACAAATAACTCTTTACATTACATAGTGACAGTTCACATTCCACTAATGACACTTGGAATTTCACTTACAATATATTTACAAATAATAATACAATTTCCACATATACCCATGTGGTACAAAATAGGCTTCAGTATCCTAACAAGACAAACACCATCACTTGCAAACTTGGGGAAAGACCAACCCAACAACATCCTCTTGATGGTCTTTGGTGACAAACTGATACCAAGCTTGGTACTCTGCTATTGTGTCCCCATACTATTTGGTGATGTATTTCTGCAAATGGACTTTTGCCTCCATGGCTTCGGGGTATATGGTTCTGTAACCTTTGTCCAACTCATCTTGAAGCATGCGTAGCATTTTTCTGAGTGTGGTTAGACAACTAATGTACTTCTGTATGTTTTCTATGCTCAACTACAAGTCATCATTGGTGGCCTCTCGCATCAACTGCACCATGTACTTGTCAATCTCCAACAGGACTTGGCTCTTCTTCACGGCTTGAGTGAGGGATCTAATTGAAGGGATCATGTGTGTCCTCACTATCACATCCATAATCTTGAACAATTGTGCATAGGAAGCCTTAATGCTAGTGATTAGCGGAGGGAGCTTCTCATAGTTCCATATCAACATCTAAATCTGTGCTTTGTCTATCTCTGTCTAAAATGTCATTATCTTATGCAAGTAAAGAGGGGCTCCCTTGTACCTCTTACTTTCAGAAATATGTGCTCCCCAACTTTAAATTCCTTGCTCATCCTATTCTTGTATGCATAGAATTTCCTCCTATCGTGGGCATTTTTCAAATTCTGTTTGATTTTAACTATATGCTCCTACATGTCTTTAAGCAATTCAAGACCAACCATAATTCTATCCACTAGGTTAATCAAACTCATAGGAGTATTTCATTTTTTGCCATACAAATATTCAAATCAACTCTAATTCTTAATGATCCTTGGTACACGTTATTATATGCAAATTATACCAAATTAAGATAGTCATCCCATTTGGATGGTTTGTCCATCACGTACATCCATAACATAACTTAAATTACTTGATTTACCTTCTCAGTTTATTCAACAGACTCAAGATGATATGCTATGCTAAAATTTAAATTGTTGTCATGCCCTTTAAACAATCCCAGCCAAAAGTTGGATGTGAATTTTGGATCTCTACCTAAACTTTTTTCCTTAGGTATTCTGTGAAGCCTGGAATTTTCCCACATATAAATATCTACAATATTCGTTTCCTTATGCGTTGATTTAACTATAATAACATGAGCGAATTTTGTAAGCTTCTCCACTACCACCGTTATATAATCACGCCCCTTTGATTTTTCAAGGAGTTTAGTGACAAAATTGACTGAAACCACCTCCCACTTCCATTTAAGAATGAGGATTTTCTAAAGGAAACCAGTTGGGTGTTTATGCTCGACCTTCAACCATTGGAATTCCATACATCTAGGCATAAAATTAGCCACTTCCCTTTTTAATCATGGCCAATAAAAAAGCTTCTTAATTGTTATCAAAGTTTTCTGGTATCCAGGGTGACCAACATATGTTACATCTCACACATAAATTATACCTTTATAGAAAGTAATACCTTTTACACCCATATCATAATCTTGATATTTTTGTTGTGTTGTACCTTTCTATAAATTATTCTTGATTTGCATAATTTCTAGCCTAGTTGTCCATCTTGTACAACTTCATTCTCTAATTTCCACTAGATTCTCCTTTCCCTTAATGTACTTAATGTCAAAGTTGTATTTTTCTAATCTGAATTCAAGTTAGCAATGTTTAATATTGGAGCTTTGGTTAATAAAACTTAAGTTTGCTTCACACTCAGTTGCCCACTAAAATTTCACACCCTTTTCCTGCAAAGATGTAATGGGCTGTGCTATTTTGGAGAAACCTTCAATAAACCTCATGCAATAACCAAACAAGTCCATGAAGGTAGAAATTTTGTATCATTCTTCAATGTTTTCCATTCAATGATAGCTTTAATTTTCTCTAGGTCCACCACTATTCCATCCTCTAAAATAATGTGACCCCAAATAATGGATTTGTCTCTGGTAAAATGAATGTTTACCTAGATTTACATATAGTTAATGCTTCCTAAGTAGCCGTAGAATGAATTTGAAATGATGTTGATGCTCCTCTTCATATTTAGAGTAAATTAAAATATTATCAAGAAAAATAACAACAAACTTGTCCAAATACTCCCTGAAGACCCCATTCATTAGAAATAGAAAAAACCCTATCGTATTGGATAAACCAAATGAACTTATAATGCCCATATCAAGTTCGGAATGTGGTTTTACTAATATCTTCCTCTTTTACCTATAGTTTTTGATATCTAAATCTTAAATCAATTTTACCATTAAGTTGATCACACAGATCATCAATTCTCGGCAATACATATTTCCTTTTAATGGTGACTTTATTTAATCACCAAAAATCAATACATAAATGAAGATTTCCATCCTTCTTATTAGAAAAAGGAACTAGTGCACCCCATGGTGACACACTATGGCGTATATATCCCTTTCAATAATGCTTCCAAATGCATTCACAACTCATTAGGCTTTGGATTACTCATTCTATATGGTGTCTTAGACCTTGGAACTGATCCCTGGACCGGATCAATAGTAAAATCAATATCCCTTCTTGGAGGTAATCTGGGTATCTTTGCAAATACATCAGTGAATTCATGAAGTGTTGGGTAGTTTTGCAATAAGATTGTTGATCCATATTTGTCTCTTTCAAATGAGCTACAAGGATTCAACATCCTCTCCTCAAATTCCTCTTTAGCTACATAGATGACATTTCCCAAATGGATATTGTCATGGGGATTCCTTGGACTTATTTTTGTAATTCTTCATCATCCATACAAATAAAGGATTTATTGCAGCAATCCAATAGTGCATGGTATTCCTCCAACCAATCCATGTTGATCAAGCACTCATATGAACCTAATGAAATTATGTTAAAATCCATTGTGGTCTTCATCCCATTCATCTCGATTGGGAATTATCTAATGAATTCTAAGACTTTTCTCTTCATACCTATATCTAGTTGTACTAATCAAGCTTTGGAATGCTTATATTTCTTCAAATAAATGTTTTATGTGACTCACATTAATATAATTGTGGATGGATACATAATCAATTAAAATAGTAATAAACTGATTATTAAGCTTACCTTCAAGCTCTATCATATGTTCCTAATGATCTACTTATGAGTTATAATTTTTGGGTCAATAGATAAAATCTATTCGAAATCATCTTTCCAATGTCTGGTTACATGCCGAATTCCAAGTAACAGGTCATAATTTAGGTCTCTAGGTGATTAGGTGCTTAGTGTTTAGCTCAAAATTCAAAGTTCTCATATTGGCTCGAAAACTGTATGGTTGCGTCCGTCTCGTCAAGACGATCGCAACACAATTTGTTTCATTGAAAATGGAGTCTAGATGAAGGAGAAGAGGCATGTTGTTTGTTTTCCTAAATAGCTAAAACAATTGCAGGATCAGTCAGAATGATGAAATGGAAGTCCAGTGAGTAGTCCATTCAACAAGGGGAATCTTCTTCAATTTTCACCCAATGGGGTTGTGACAAGTGGCACCTCCAGATTCGCCAATTTATCTCCGGGAAGGTGAAATTGCCTAATTATCCTAAGTTGGAATTTGAATTTGTTTTTATTTAAATATATATTATATATTATATATAATTATTATATATTATATAGTCAGTCTTTTTAACTATATATATTATATATATATATATATATATTATATATATTATATATATATATATATATATATAACTATTAAATATCAAACTATAGTTTCTAACTATAATTTCAAATTCACATAATACATATATCCCATGGCTTATGTTAAAACAATCATCAAAAGTGGTAAAAGGAATGCATATGCCGTATGTATTACATGGTAAAAGGATATGGGATGGGCAGAGGCGGGTTTGAATCCATGACCTCCCCCTCCCAATACAATGCCTTACCAATAAACCAAACACAATCCTTGTTAAAAGGTGCCCACGAGCATATATTCAAATGCACCTTTAAAGTTCAATAGTGGGGTGGTAGGAGCCAGCCTTGCGGGTTAGCCCGCACCCCATGTGACCTCAAGCACACGTCCAAGGGCCAGTGCCATAACTAAGCATGATTAGCACCTAATCATGATTAGCATTTAATTAAACTGTTTATTAAGTTGGTAGAATTTATTGCGGAGCCACGAAATCTGGAACCTCCACCAAACTTGGCGGACTTAACTGGAGTCTCTCCAGATTTAGCGGAGGTTTTCTAGGAAAAACATTTAAGCCATAACTTACTCAATTTTTGACCAAATTGAGATTAGGAAGAAGTGTTCTTAGATAATTTGGACCTTTTGAACAGATTGGTGTAGTTATCAAGAGCCACAGAGCTTTGTAAAAATAATCTTTTCCACATTAAGCTAATACAGAGGCTCAAGCGTGGAAGTTGGACCAAAGAGATGTAGCCCAAGAGGGGTGAACTCCTTTATCAAAACACTGTGTTAATGTGTCTCGTTGATGGTTACTGTAATGTACATGTTTTCTATTCATTATTCAATTTTGAAGTTATTTTGGTCATGAATGTCTTATTTAACTTAAGGAAATTTACATGTTTGTAAGCACCAACAACTAAGGAAACCTCATCACAAAAGCAAAGAAGCAAGCACATGTTTATAAATCTGTAATTGTTATTAGTATAACAAAAATAATTACACAAAAATAGATCAAGTTGGTATCAAAGCTTAAAGTTGAATTGCTTGATTTCTTGAGTTTGTGCAATTAGGATTTTAATGGTTGCAACATTGTGATGCTTACAAGGTTAAAGTTGTGGAGAGGAGAAGGGAAGCTATTGGTTGAGACTCCAAAGCTAATGACCAGAAGAAGGAGAGCCAAAAGACCACAATCTCCACCACCCAAAGTTCCAATTCTAGCTGCACTTGAAGCTCCTCAAGTTTTTCCTTCGTTTGAGATTGAAGAGGTATAATCAGTACACATTTCTGAGCCTGAATCCATAGCCATTATGTCTGGGGAAAGAGAGCCTGAAGGTCCCTCTTTAGAAGAGGAAGAATTCAAGAAATATTTCTATACTTTGACTGAGATGGTTAAAGTCCTCTATGAAGAGAGGAACACCAAAATGGTTGGAGAGAGTTCTAAACCTCCACATGGAGAAGGAAACTCAGAGGATAAAAAAGATGAGAAGAAAGATTCCAAAGGGAATGGTGGAAATCCACCTCCATCTCCACCATCCTCACCATCTTCCCCATTATCTCCATAATCTCACACATCATCATCTTCCTCTACCACTATTTAAACTACCCATACTCATTCCAAAATCCCAAAAGGAAAAACTCCATTATTGAAATTGGACATAAAATTTGAACTTCCCATGCACAATGGAGAGGTGAATGCAGAAAAGTTGGACAATTGGATTCGAAATTTGGAGGTATACTGTAGAATTCAAAACCTTAAAGAAGACGACAGAAAGATCCAGTTGGCTTCACTGAGGCTAGAAGGAGTTGCACTAGTTTGGTGGGAAACAAAGACTAAAGAAGAAATGAGAATCCATGGTAAGATATCCATCACTTCGTTTGAATTTTTTTCTGCAATTAAAAGAAAGTTTTATCCTTTATCCTATATGCAAAAAGCCATTATGATTTGGCAGAATTTTAGGTAGCTTAAAGGCCAAACAGTCCAATACAGAGGCGTTTAGAAAAAGGGATTTGTTATTAGGAGTGAATTTGAATTCTCAAGATACACTGCTGAAATATATTAGGGGTTTCCATTCCTATCTGAAATATACTATTCTTATGTTCAATCCATCTAATTTAGATGAAGTATGTGTGAAAGCCACACATCTTGAATCTAGAGGAAAGAACACTTATGAAGAGGATAGTGATAAAAAGCCACCTAAGGGTAAGGAGAAAGAGAATGGAGGAAAATGGAAAGGGAAGAAAACCGCAAGTGTGAAGAAAGAATGCGAGAAAGTTATCTATAAACACTATTCAAAGGAGGGAAATAATGAGGACAACTGCTGGAAATTGCATCCATAAATGAGACCAAATAAGTTCAACAATAAAAGGAAACAAAAAACCACTGCTATCACTCAAGAAGATTTAGGTTATGAATCAAGTGATGAAAATAAAATCATTGTCATGGGAATAAAAGGAAAACAAGATATTGCAAGAACTAGTTCACAAAATTGTAACACTACTATTACTTCAGATGAAAAGAGACAAATTGAGTTATTTCATGTTAGGTTCATATCTAAACACATCAAGATTGACACACTCTTCGATAGTGGGTCAAAATTGAATCTAATCTCTGAAGACTTATTCAACAAATTGAATCTTTAAACTATACCTCACCATAAACCATACCCTTTGGGATGGATAACAAGAGACACAAGTTTATAGGTTACAAGAAAATGTTTTTTAAGTTTGAAATCACTGCAAATTTTGTTGACAAAGTAGAGTTACATGTGGTACCGCTTGATATTTTAGGTGTGGTGTTGGGTAGTCCATATTTGTATGACCAGAAATCATTCTTTTACTGCCATGAAAACAAGCATCACTTGTTCAAGGATGGTGTGGAGTACATAATGAGAGCCCATCGCAAAAAGCTGAACATTTCTTTGGTTAATGTAGGGGAGGAAAAACAACTAGTGAATTCAAGTAAAATTTTAGTACTTCTCATTTTCAAGCCAAATGATGTTATTGCTTATGAAAATGTTGTTGCATGTAATGCAAGTTTCAATTCTAATTTAGTTGGTTCAGTTCATCAAAGTGATGGAAGTATTTCAGGTTGTGAAAGAATCATCCTTCAAGGAGAAAGAAACTTCACATGAAATATCTTTGCAGTAAGAGGTTTCTCTTTGTGATGTTAGCATGCAAGGGTTGACAAAATTGCAAAGTGTAGAGACACCAATGCAATGAAAAATTTTGTTGAACAATGGGATCATTCAGTCATCCCTTACACCATGTTTTGCACCAATGGTTATGATGCCAAAGAGGAATGGTAAGTATTTCAATAAAGAGGACAAAAGGAGTAGTTTTCACCAAAGCGAAGTTGTAAAAAGAGGTCAGTGCATCAATATACATACCACCAAATAAAAATGGTTTGTATGGCTTTTAATGTTTTATGTTCTTTGTATCACTTCTACTACATACATGTATTTGAATTATGGCAAAAAAGAGTCCTTTCTTGAATAAATTGTCCACATGGGTGACATAAACATGTTTAGAAAGTTTTCTTATGCACATGTAATCTATGAAGGAAATTTTTTTGATGCTTCAAAGACATCAAAGTACAAGTTGGGTTTAAGTTCTTTGATGCATTTGGGCCATGATATTGGAGGAGGTAAGTTGAATGCAAGCCTCTCTTAGTTGGATTCCATTGTTGATTGGTCAATGCCCAAGATCGTCATTTCGATAAGAGGTTTGTTGGGAGTAGCCCAGTGTTGGAGGAGAGTTGTTGTTGACATTTCTTCTTTCGGAGCTCCTTGGCATGCATTGTCATGTGTGTGCAAAGTCTTCCAGTGGGGAGGCAAATAGAAAGAGGCATGTGTTACTTCAAACCAAAATATCAATTCAATTACTTTTTATGCTCTTTCAAACTTGAAAGGTTCATTTGAGTTTTAGGTTTATCCAAGCAACTTCACCTTCTTATTTCATTTAGAATATTTCCATGGTGTAGAGATTAAGTTGCAGCAATCCATGCACTTTCATTGAATGGATACTTGTCAAATGTTTCACTTGGTTCGAAGGTACAAAAGAGGTATAAGTAGCAAGTTCATTGTTATGCCTTTTAGGCCTATTGGTTATGTAAATTTTGTATTCAAGCATCATTTTTCTTTACATTAAAGTTATGTTCAGAAAATTTCATACTTTCAAGATGTACAATTGGGCTTGAGTCATGTAAACCAAGTAGTGAAATGTGTCATCCATTTGCATTATATTTTGTTATGTCATCTTGGTAAGAAGCATGTTGATTTTGATGGAGACATAGACAAAACTATGAGTTTCTATGAAGACTAAAAATGGTGCAACAAACAATGAAATATCAACTTGAAAAGGGTAAAGACAAGTACAGGTATAGAACGGGTTCCTCAAGGCAAGTGAATGTTGATTTCTTTAGAGAGGAGTTGAAGGAAACAAATTCGTCAAAACTAAATTGGATCAAGCTTGGAAAGGTGAGGGGGTTGTACCCTCATCTAATTTTTAGATAAAAGTATCTTTTGGGTTCCAAAAATATTCTAGTGGGGATGAATGATCAGGTGCTCAGTATTTAGTTCAAAATTCAAAGTTCTCATATTGGCTCGAAAATTGTATGGTTTCATCCATCTCATCAAGACGATCACAACGCAATTTGTTTCGTCGACAAAAGAGTCCGAATGAAGGAGAAAAGGCTTGTTGTTCGTTTTCCTAAATATTGAAAAAAAATTGCAAAATGGGACAAAATGATGATATGGCAGTCCAGTCAGTAGGGGGAATCTTCTTCAGTTTTCTCCTAATGGGGTTGTGACAAGTGTCACCTCCAAATTGTCCAGTTTGTCTCAGGGAAGGTGAAATTTCCTAATTATCCTAAGTTGGAATTTGAATTTGTTTTTATTCAAATATATATTATATATTAATATATAATTATTATTTATATATATAGTTTTATAATATATATATATATATATATATATATATATATATATATTATAGATTAAATAATAACTATTAAATATCAAACCATAGTTTCTAACTATAATTCCAAATTCGCATAATAAATATATCCCATGACGTATGTTAAAACAATCATATAGCATGGTCAAAGTCTAAAATGAATATGAAGTATGTATTACATGGTAAAAGGATATGGGATGGGCAGAGTCAGATTTGAACCCATGACCTCCCCCTTCCAATAAAATGCCTTACCAATAAACCAAACGAAATTCTTATTAAAAGGTGCCCACGACCATATATTTAAATGTGCATTTAAAGTTCGATGATGGGGTGGTGGGAGCCAGCCCTATGGGCCAACCCCCACCCCATGCGACCTCAAGCACGCCTCCAAAGGCTAGCTCCCGCACTAAGCATGATTAGCGCCTACTCATGATTAACATTTAATTAAAACATTTATTAAGTTGGTGAAATTTATGGCGGAGCCACCAAATCCAAAACTGCCACCAAACTTGGCAGACTTAATTGGAGTCTCACCAAATTTAGCGGAGGTTTTCTAGGAAAAATTGTTTGAGCCATAACTTACTCAATTTTCGACCAAATCGAGATCAGAAAGAAGTGTTCTTAGCTAATTTGGACCTTCTGAGCACATTGGTGTAGGTATCAAGAGCCATAGAGCTTTGTAAACATCATTTTTTCCACATTGAGATAATATAGAGGCCTAAGCTATGGAAGTTGGACCAAGGAGATGTAGCCCAGGAGGGTTGAACTCCTTCATCAAAACATTGTGTTAATGTGTATCTTTCATGGTTTGTTGTACTGTACATGTTTGTTGTTCATTATTCATTTTTGAAGCTATTTTTCTCATGAATGTCTTATTTACCTTAAGGATATTTAATTGTTTGTAAGCACCAACAAGTAAGGAAACCTTAGCACAAAAAACAAGAAGCAAGAACATGTTTATAAATCTGTAATTGTTATTAGCACAAAAACTCTATTCATACAAACACAGATCACTAGGAAGTTTTGATAATTTATTTTCTCCTCTAGCTTCTCAATGCCTAGAAAATTCAATTTTTCTGCTTTCTTCCAACCTATAATTGGCTTTCATAATTCACTAACTGGATATCCTATTGATACCTGTATCATCTTTACTTCCCTCCTTTTTTTACCAGTGTAACTCAGCCTCTCATTATTCTTGTACTCTACTTAGGCCTTTCCCAAGTTTTCATTTGTGGAAAAATGGCTTTTCCTCCACATAGCCAACATGGCAACACCCTTTAGATCGAAACCCTCGTAATTATTTTCTAAAATATATCACCACTACCACATGCCCCAACTTTTATTTATTTAAATTAATTATAATATATATATAATATATATATATATATATATATATATAATATATATATATATATATATATAGACAGATAGTAGATAGATAGATATGCAATGTGACACCTTGTTGGCCTACTCCTTGATCAATGTGCTCATGAACAGGTCATATCTTACAGACATATGATGGGTTATATATTAGAAAATGCATACATACATATATGTGTGTGTGTGCATGTGCATGTGTATGTGTGTGTGTGTATTACAATGTATTGATAGATAGGCCCTACCACTCCTACCTCTGCACCGTATGAACCTCGACCCCATTGACCACACATCGTGGATCAATGGTGGGAAGCTATATATTAGATGGAAGAGATGTCTTCGGGTTTGGGACTAGCACAGGCATTAGTTCCAAGTTGTCACTCAAAGGATTTGATGGCTTAGATCAACCCCATCTAATGGTTGATCTCTCCTTTGGATCCCAATGTACATTCTTGTTAACGAACCTCCTCTGACCCAATCTTGGTTCCACTACCACATCAAGGTTCTAGATCCCCGCCATGGACCCACTGATTGAAAAAAAATCCTTTGTGACTCTATTTCCCTACTCGGTGGCTCCATGCTAGCATAGAACTCTATGTCATCTCCTTTTTATGCTCGACCTATAGAATTGTGGCTCATCCACCCCACATGCGACGATCAACCATGGTAATTCCACAACATACTATGAACACCTACATGCCAATGCTTGGGATCATGACCAGGCTCTAGAGTGCCACCACAACCCCACTCATTTCCATCATGGGCCTTATGGTTGTTGCCACTTTGTCTTGGCCCTCATATCCCAAAACTACTCCACCATGATGTGCTCTCCCACCATGGCTTATGAAACCAAAAATATGAACAAATATATATTATGCCTCCAATTGTATACCTTCCATGACACATCATTAAATTGTCTTTTATTGGCAATGCTAAACCTATATTGATTCTCTTGATTGATAGGGACTAAGTTCATTCCCTTGATTGTTTTATGCCCTTATCCTTTAAGTTTGAGGTTTCCGTTTTTCCTTCCATTCAATCCTAAACTCCAGCCTACACCTAAAATACTCATAACAATGTTTTAATTTCCTAATTGCATCTTTGAGAGTTTTTGGTTCATAAAATTCAATTTGATATTTGTATGACTATGGCAACCCACTGATAAATCTTTGTACTTTTTCTTTTTCCTCTTTGAGGTAGGTAACATACCTCAACAAACTCTAAAACTTTAGTGGTGTACTTTTCATCTAACATTTGCCCCATTCTGAGTTCACATAATTGCTTAGCTTTGCTGTCAAAATACCTCTCAGACAAATAATTTTCCTTGAAATATATCTCAAATTCCTTCTGAGACAACTCTTCCTCCTTTATGCTCTTCATGTTCTTTAAATTTTGTCATAGTAGTTATGGACTCAAAAGAACTTCTTCACCACCAAATGTCGGAGGCTTGGCCTTCTTAAACTCCTCTAATATATGTTCCTCTTCCCTTCTTCTCATTTGATGATGACGATTGTGACATCCCCTCGCTAATATTTCTCTTTTGTAAATAATTTTAATTATTTAAATGACAGAGAGGGATACAAAATCCATTGCTTGAGGAAGGAGATTGCTCAAGGGAAATGTTGTTTTAAATATCAGTCTCGGTTGGTTGAGTGGTTTTAAATGGGATGACTATGCCATAAATTAACTGAAAGAATAAGGGACAGGTCTAGGTGTTTTTAGCTCCAACAACAAGCAAAAAGAGGATAAGAACTTAAAGGCAACATGGGCTACGTTGTTGATGAGCCTCATCATTGGGTAACTATATGGACCTTAATACACCTCCAAGCTTATTAAAATCATACTTCCTTACATGTTTTAATTATATTTTGTTTACTGAGATGAGTAAAAGTAAGATGTTATGTCTAGTGGTCTAATGTGCATTGATTACATGTTTCTGAGAGCAAATCATGGCAATTTTGGCTAATTAAGGGCAGAAAATCGAATGAGACAAGGAGAAGAGATTATAGAAGATAGAGCCTCCTCATTAAATCCTCAAACAAATCACACTAGCTTAGAGATCATGGGCATCCACGCCAGTGACAGTTAAGAACCAGCTCATCTTGAGTTTGGGAGCCAAGTCTCCCTAGATTTAAGGAAACTATTGGAGACTTCAGTTGTATAAATAAGGAGGCCTAGAGCCTCATTAGGATTCAGATTTTTTATGTAAGAGCACTAAGAATTTTTGAGTTAAAGTTTTGTGGAAAAACATTGTTATGTAATTTTCTGATATGATAATGAGAATGAGCATTTCGTTGATCCAACAATGAGTTGACTTAGGGCTAAAGCTCTTGGATTAGGGCCCAACCCTAGCAGCAAAGGCTCCTCTTCTTGTACTTGTATGCTTAGGTTATTTCATAGATTACTTGTTGAATTGATTTTAGCATTGTTTCATTGCAAGTAGTGGTGAATTTGATTAGTTTGCTTCCATTTGTGCATAGCTTTAGCGGTAGCTTTAGAGAGGTAAAGGAATACCAAAAAGGCTGATAGTAGCTGGATTTGGCCTCACTCCACCCTTCAGGGACCATGGTTTGAGGAATAACTCCTATTCAGCCCCAAAAAGACATAATTATGATTTCTTATGGAATTCAAGGTTTTCTGCTACTTAGGCCAACATCTTTTCAGTTTTCAAGAATAGGTTTCAATTGTCATTTATGATATCTCCAGCTTTGTATTAGATCTCATGATGTTTCACAATATTCTGCAAGTATGTCCATGCATGAACTAGGAAACTAAATAATGAAATTTTGTTTTCTTAAGTTGATTGGAAATCTTTCTTATTTGACATGATTCATGGATTAATTCCAGTGATGTATGTATTGCAGGAGTTTCAATAGTGCAGGAAGATCTCATGCCAGCAACCCCATCCTAACCTCATCCATCCATGATCACCAAATTCCACTAATTCCCTCAACCAATTCATCATTCCATAAGAACAACGTTCCAGGTTTGTTGAGCAAATCCAACCATCTTACAAACTCTGTTTTGAGCTCTCAAGAAGTCCTAGCCACTCCCTTTCCTTATTTCTTCCATCATTCACCTTCCCTAAGCCCTATACTACCTTCCAAATCACTCCTATTTCTCTCAGCTAAATCATGTAGGAATACAAGGAATCTTATAGGAACATTAGGACATCCTATAGGAAGCATTAGGATGACTTGTAGTGGCCTGTTTTCAAGCCGATTTTTGGAAAAAGCATCCAAGAAGATAGGATAAGACCCCTTCTTTTCTTCCAAGCCATCTGACCTTTCACCACCATCTCTAACCAACTTGCCACATCACCAAGAAGATTCAGCATTCACATTTTCACAAAAAATGACAAAAAAAAAAGAAAAAAAGAGTTATTGTGTTCATTCATATGCACAACAGTACAATTTTGGTTATTTCACATTGCATTTCTAGGATAGTTAGGATAGCACACATGTTAGCTTAGAATTATTCTAAAGCAAGATATCCTAGAAATTAGTTAGATGAATGGTGTGTCTTAAGTATTGATTTCAGCCTTTCCTTACTGTAGTAGACAATATTTCAATTCTCCGAATTAGTGAAAAATTACCCTTTCTTCATTGGTAATCAAACTTATTCTGAATCAATAAAAGGATGGTTTGAGAAACCATAGTGGTCTATTGCTAGCTCAGCAATGACAAAGAGTGGACCTACCGCATCTACTTGTGTATATAGCACTGTCACCTCCAAGTTTGTATGAACCCAAGGTTGATAAAGTAAAGTTGGTAGCCCCAGGGGTTGTAGCATTCTTTTTGCAATATTGGTGCTCATCACTTTTTGGTGTTGTTGGCTGGGAGGTGTCTGAGTAAGATGTGATTGCTTCTTTATTTCTTCCATTTCTTATCTCTTTCATTATGCTATTAGCTCCATTTCTACAAAAGTAATTGTAAGTTAGTTTTCTTTCTTTTCCATTCTTCAAGTGATATTTCATTTAGAAATTAGTTTCCATTCAGTTTGTTATTTCAATTCTGCAATTAGTCTCAAATCTTGAAAACAAAACAAAACGAAAACACTTCTTTCATTCCTCGTAGGAATAGGGATAACTTAGGAAATTTTCTACCAAATACCCCCACCACTTCAAATAGCCAACCTTCCCTCTTCTTCATTGGTTGTGAATTGGAGGACCCCTTAGGTGAACAACCAGAGATTTTTGAAGAGCCTACAGGGGGGGAAGAAGAAGGAGAACCCACTCCAATTGACCTAATGGCTGAAAATAGAAATGACAGAGGAGATAGAGAAAGAATTGAGGGTGATTTTCCCATCAAAGAAACTAATGGGGATGCCAAGATGAAAAACATAAGCCCCTCTTCTCTTCGTCACTTCCATGGCCTGAACTCAGAGGATCTAGATGATTTCTTATTTGAGGTCATTGTCATATGCAGAACTTATGATTACACCACTGATGATCAAAAGTTGAAATTATTCCCATCCACTCTCAAGGATGTATCTTTGCGTTGTTTCATGGGTTTAACTGGGGATAACATCACAACCTGGGCTTAGATGCAACAAGCCTCAACAAAAAGTATCGAGACTACTACAGGTCGAAAGGCACTAAAGAGGAAATTTTTAGAATGACCTTGGGGCATGATGAATCCTTAGAGGATTATGAGGAAAGATTCCATCTTAGCTACAAAAGGGCCAGGTGCACACTTGATCCTGAGTCACTTAAGCTACTCCTGCTTAGGGGGGTAAGGGAAGATCTTATGGATAACCTAAATATGCTAGCAGGAGGGGACATCTACCAGCTACCCTATGAACATATCAAGATTGTCTTTAAGAACCATTCTAGGGAAGCTAGGAAAACAGGTAGGGGTAGTCAACCAATGGCCAACTCATCCTCTTCCAACACATCCATAAAAGGTGAAATTGGAAATATGTTGGAAGATTTCAAGAGTGAAATGTTGTAAACCCTTGCCCTACAAATGGACACTATGCACATCAAGAGAAAGCATGAGGAAGCAGAGAGAGGAATAAAAATTTTCTGCCCTAGATGCACAAGGAGGCACCCTCATAATGAATGTCCATTAAATCTTATAGAAATCTACTCGATCTGTGCAGAAAAACACTCCACAGAAAAGTTCCTTTCTCTACCTGGACTAAACTTTGTGTATCAAGGAACGTAAGGGGTGACTGAACAACTCCATTACATAAATCAAAGGAGACCTCATGGACCTCAATCATACCATCAGGGCATGCAAGGGTAATCATATTCATATTACAACCCTAACCAAACACATCCATTCCCTCTTGTGGTACCCCTTTCTCATCCCTCCTAGTCTACACCTTCTCATTGGTCTTTTACACCTCAGAACCATTCCCAGCTAACCAACCAACCATTTCTCTAGTGGTGGAATGCACCGCCCTAGTGGTGGAGGCCCCATACAAAATTCTCTAGCTTTATTGCCTTCACCTCCTACTCAACCACATCGTTTACACCATGCTCCACCTAAAAAACCTTAGATGACTACCCAGCCAAATCCAATCCTGAACAATAGACAAGCACAACAAGTATACAATGGAGAGACATCCTACCCTGCTTATGCTGTGGAAATTAAGGAAATCAACCTAAGATCTGGGAGAGTACTCCTGGACAACCAAACTCCATCTCCACCTAGGGAGAGTGAGGAGGAAAGAGAGGAAAGTATGCCTAGAGTGCATCCACCGCCCTTTCCTAAAAGATTAACTCATCTAGTCCAACCTACCCTAGAATAAAATGAACTTCTAGGTGAATTGAAAAATCTGTGTCAAATTTCAACTTCTCCAAGCTATTAAAGATGTACCGATTTACAACAAACTGATTAAAGAGACGTGTTTCAAACATCCAGGGAGGTAAAAAATAGACACCCCTACCATTAATGTCATTGGACAGTTGTCTGACCTAATGTTGGGGCAGGTAATTTGCCCAAAGTATTTAGACCCTGGAAGCCTTGTAGTAGATGTGCACATTAATGGCACCATTATCCCACACACCTTGATTGATCTTGGGGTTGTCATTAATGTAATGACTAAGGACACCATGCTTAAGCTAAATCTCCAGTGTTCATTAAGAAAGACCACAACAATCTTGCACCTTGCAGACCATTCCATGATAGCCCATGAGGGAATCGTTGAGGATGTGATGGTCTCCATTGACTCTTGGGAGTACCCTGCAGAATTCCTAGTTCTCCAGTCTAAGGAAAATCTTAATGGTTATCATCTCATACTTGGGAGGCCTTAATTAGCCACTATTGATGCCTACATCAGTTGCAGGGCTGGAAATATGACTATAAAAAATGGGCATTTGTCCAGGCAGTTGGCCTTGTACCCTCCTTCTCAGCCATATTTATAACATGATTTACCTTCACGGCTATAAGAGGAGGAAGAAGATGAATTCTTCTCAGCCCAAATCTATACCCTATAAGTTGCCATGGGAGGAGGACAACCTGATGAAGGTGATTTGATTGAACACATACTCTAAAATCCAACTCCCAGCACCTTGTCCTTAGAGGAAGTAGTAAGGGAAAACAAGAACAACCATCAGATTGATCTATGCTTAGTTGATTCAAACCCTACTCATGTCAAAACAATAGAATTTGGCCCTGGGAGAACTTTTAAAATCAACCCCGCTCTTTTTGTACACCAAGAAGAAGAGTCATGCAACATGCTAAGGGAACATATGGATTCCTTTGCTTGGAGTTACAAAGAAATGAAGGGATTGCACCCCTCAGTGTGTACTCACAACATTTGTATCAAAGAAGGTTGCAAACCAGTCTAGAAACCCCAAAGGAGAATGAATCTAGCTCTCAAGGATATAGTCAAAGAAGAACTACAAAAATTGTTGGATGCAGGATTCATTTACCCTATCTAAGATAGTGAGTGGGTTTCTCCTTTGGTTTTGGTACCAAATAAAAATGGGAAGTGGAGGAATTGTGTTGATTACAGAGAGTTAAACAAAGGAACAAAGAAGGACCATTTCCCTCTACCATTCATTGACCAAGTGTTAGATGGCTTGGCAGGGAAAATGTATTATTGGTAAATCTAGTGTCCACACGGAGCTGCTAGTCCCACTAAGACTGGTAGCTATCTCAGAAACAAACAAGTTAAAGCCACTTTCATTTTCCTTTATGAGAGATAGATAAGAGAGGAGTAGAAGGCACCAACCTTAGTCTTGCGCTTGGTTCCTTGCTCAATTCCTCTCCCTTCTGACAGATCTTTGCCACTTTGCCTTTGTCTACCCAGCTTCAAAGAGCACCTGTGGAGTCAAAGTAGCATAATACTATCCAACAACAAATATCTATAATCATAAACAATATTGGACCAGATACATATTGACCATACAAATATATATATCATTAAACATACAAGAACATGGAGGAAAACTTGAATAGCTTTATTGATATCAAGAAAAGCAAAGAGGATTACAACCAATTGTTCTGACCCAGCATCATCCCCTCAGCATAGAAGCCCTTCTTCACCTCATGAAAAGCTTAGATCACCCAACACTATGATTTTCACCAGGAAACCAACAGCACTGCCTTACAAAATACAAGATTCCAGGCTCTGGATCTCTGTGATGAGGGATCCATATATAGATATTTGCAGGGGGTGAGTTAGCTGCTGGGTTTTTGATTAGTGTCCTCTCTCTGATAGTTCTGGGTTCCACTTGGAGATTCATGATCTCTCACTCATCCCTGGGCGAGTTCAGAGAGGCAAGTGGCATTGGAGAAGTTTCCCGAAGATTCCATGATCCTCCACCTCACAAACTGTCTCTGCCATTTGTCCTTTCTCGCTCATCGCACCCTACAGAAGGGCTTTCCAGTATGCATCACACCCTTTACACTGAGCAGGTGGGATGCATTGCACCCTTAGCACTAAGCAACCTGTATGGTCCAATTTTGACCAGTTCTGAGCAGTTTTTCATGGAGAACTTCTGGGAGAAGATGTAAACAACTGACCTTGTCCTTTTAGGGTGTGAAGCGCCACTTTTAGGGACTTAGAAGCCCTTCGTTTATGGACATGTATGATTGGGGTTGCAATGCCCAAAAATGTCTATAACAGTTGCCCCATAAAGCATGAGGTCGTTAATTTTTTTATGTCGGGTGAAATGCTTTATCATGAGGATCTGAAGTTTTTCGAGCTGGAAGGCGACCTGTAATAAGATACAATACAATACATTATATTCATAATATTTTCATGATCTAGCTGAGGTGGGCATTCCCATGCTTAGCTTTATAAATTCATTTTCATGTACATATGACAGACAACCGTCTGTGTAGCAGACTGATGATTCGGATAGAGCCATCATCCTTTGATTTGGATGATTATCTGTTTGGCAAGATGTACATTTGATGTCTTTTTAATCCTGAATATATCAAAGCCCGGATGGATGAAACTAGATCCAGGGTCTTCAAACTCATTCAATCTTCACCCGGAGTACAAGTTGATCCATGTGAAAGATGTTCTGAAGTCGAACATGGAAAGACATCGCCTGATTACCATCCAATGATGGAAGTTGTTAACAGGCGCAAGAGGAATCACCAATAATGATAATGACCCTCAAGGTACTACAGTACAATTCACGTGGTGTGAGAAATGGACTTGGCGTCGAACACCATGTAAAATCTTTTGGTCAAAGGCCATTGATGTAAACCTATCGCCGAAAGTCAAAAAATTGCCATTGAGGCATGCAAGCTTCAAAGTACTGAAAGGGTTGTCCCTAGGTAGACTTCTTGGATAATGATTTGATGTTGACAAGAAGCCACCCGTCGTAGGGGGGCCTTAATGAATCCCACATCTACGACATGGAATGGAGCTAATGACTTTGGAGGTGAAAATGATTTGATGATACAAGGTTCAGGGTGGCAGTCATGAAAGAATGGAGCGTAAATGTATTGCAGTGGATGAGACACAAGTGAATTCTATGAGTGACTTATCTTGAACATACCAGTGACACTGACATGGATTGGTAGCGTTAACCCCAAAAAATGGATGGTGTGATGGACCAATGGTGGTATGACCGGTGAACGGAATAAGCTAACCCAACTCGGACGTGGAGTGAAAGTGTCATGTTCAAGAGCAACTTGCTACCAATGAAGTTTCTTCAAGTTTTCTTCCCAATTTTTCCCCAGTCATTGCTGACCAATACCTCTTTATTTTTATCAAGCTTGACGAGGATAACATATGCTTGTTCTATAATCTGCCCTTAAGTCGAACCCATCACTATGTTTTAACGAGCCTAGCGACAGTGAAACTCGATCCCGTTTATATGACGAGTTTGTCGCTATTAATTTTAACGAGTTTAACGACAATGATAACTCGGTCCCTCTTCAATTTTAGAGAGTCTGAAAAGGGGCGGAAAGGAAACTCAAATATTCCTTTTTCTTCATATATAATCCCCTAGGTCCGAAAAAGTATAAAACAATACGAAAGGGATGAATTTTTGATAGTTTTAACGAGCCGAAAAAGACAAGCACTCGATCTTTTTGTGTAATAATCCCTCAGGTCCAAAAAGATTAAAATCTAGAGGAGGGATAGCACTTCTAGTTACCTTAACAAGCTGGAGAGGCCAATTGCTCGGTGATCTTTTCATATTTTACGAGTAAGTTGAAAAGAGCTTAAAGGAGACTCATTTTTTGAGGAACGAATGATAATTTCGAGTAGCTGCTGATTCCAAGTAAGGTTTGGAATTTTCCAATCACGACAGTGTCACAAGGATGGCTAACAGAATCACTCGTCGCAGATGTTCCTCAAAAAGGGGTAAACAATCAAATGGAGGCTTACGATCGGCCAAACAGAGTGGAGGTGATGATGAGAACACGACCAAGGCTCACAAGCTGATGATAATGTGTTCACAATGGTTATTTACCGGGGGGATCGGTTCATTTTTTAGTGAGCTTAAACTCTTTGGGAAACATTTGCTCATTTCTTATGTTTAATTTTTAACGATCTTGAACTTCACATAAAAACTACTCATGCTAGTCATATAATAAGGACGTCTCATTGATAGATTCCATTTTTATGGAGCTCGCACCTTCCAAAGATTTTCTCCACATCCTTTCTTTATGCAAACTAGGAACGACCAATCCTACGATTTTAAAAGGTTTAAGAATCTACAAACTAAGAAAATAAATGGTCACTCTTCGCTTTGCACGCAAAAAGGTTTGCATGCCCCTAGGTATAGTGAAAGATTTCCAGGCTACCATATAGAAGTTCTTGCATTCGCAAGATAGTTTCCATCCACACCGTAGATGGAAACACTTCCTGGATTAGTCCATTTGGACATAGGTTCCACTACCTAATGTTGACAAGGGAAACTTATTCCGATCTAATTCCCTCTTCCTATACGGACGGGTATCGGACTGGTCATTTTCCTTTGCAGAAACCTACTCTATATCTAGAGCTTTCCTGCCGTAGCAGGCCAGGGTGCATGCCCCCTGGGATTTAGTTATGTCCTCCCGAATTACTCGCGTTCTTCAGGTGGACGAACTGGAGATTGATGAGACATTCCTTGCATGAACAGACCATTTAGTGATGGCATTTGACTATTAGCTACGCGTGAGCCGGGGAACGAAAGTTGGTCTACGAGCTGGACCACTCAGCCTTCGTGCGGAAAACACATTACTCTAAAGAGTGAGGAGACAATGGCTCCCATGCTATAAATATAGTTACATCCAAGGAGTAGATTATAATCTAGAGGTCCTTGGACTACCATTACATTCATATAAACAGTTTTCCTTCTCAATGTTATTAGCACATTGGGAAGGATCCCTAACGGTCAACTGGTTCCTTTATCAAAGCATGTTAGATATCTCATCTCAGGTAGAAGCACTGGCAAACCAAGCGCTTTCCAAGAAGTCGAGGAAAGGATACTCATAGAAGCCCTTTCATCAATGATGGTACCGGCCATGACCATTCTGTATACTTGTGCAATGATTCGGAATGGTACATCGGCCAGTAAATAGGGTCTGCCTAGAAGATTCCAATCGAAGGAAATAACCAGGTTGCTTGGAGGTGGGACCAAATAGACGACCGGATATGACTCTGATGAACTTCCTTCCTGTGGTAAAGGAATGGGGAGATTGCCCCCATGCTCATCGAAGTCTGTGTTTACAAAAAGAATTTGAACGGTGTCGTTCTCATTCCTCTCGGTGATAGTATCATCCGAAGATGGACCTTCTGAAGGCAAGACCGGGTCAACTGTCGCCTCGACGTTTTGAGTTTTGTCTGGTGTTGATTCAGAAGGTTTATCTTCGATGATAGATTCTTCGACCAACCTTAATGGCATGTCGGTCGGGTTTTCAACCATGGACTCGGCAAGAGTTTTTTATATCCAGGAGGAAGCTGTAGCGGTGAAGCCGAGCAGTCATCCAAATCTCTTTTAGCTTCGTCTAGGAAGGGACAATGGTGGATGACGTGATCGCCTTCACACAGTTTACAAGGAAATTTACATTTCCACTTCTGTCTTAATACTTCGCTCTCACTAGTTGATGGTGTACTTTCAACATGATCCTCAGAGGTTGATGACACCGGATTGTGCAAACGAGGAGACCAGTTCCTTAAGATCCGAGGGATGCAAGGACAATCTCGATGATAGTGGTCTCCCTTGCAAATGATGCATGGAGATCTAGGTCTCGACGGTGCTGTGTGTGGATTTTTGCTAAACGATGCATGGTTGCCCCCTTTCGCTTTTGGCTCCTTCTTCTTTTTCTCTTTTTTCTCCTTCCGCTTCTTCTTATTTTTAGCTACCTGATTTTTAGCTTTACTAGCTTCATCAAGCGAAGAAGAACGAGGGGAGGGAGAGACGGATGAAGTAGAAGGTTGGGGGGTAACTCTAGTGTCATCTAGTTGCTGACTCGATTGTTCAGGAATTACGGTGTTCTGAATGATAGAGGTCGAGAAGAGCCATATGGGCAAGCCAATTGTCAATCTTGGCAATGACAATGTGGCCATATGGGGCGCACCAACATCTCCCCAAGAGGAGAAAGGACTAGGATTTCCTACAAGGGGAAATCCTTGGTTGGTGGACTCCATTTTTCTCAACCTAAGACCAACGAAGGAATAGTGAAGTTATTTCAATTGAAATAAATTTTAGACGCTTTGACACAACTTTTTTTTTCAATTTTTAAGAGTCGAGAAAAAACAAAAGATGACTCTAGTCGCCTTCTATTTTTAATGAGCCTGAAGTGATAAGTGCTCAGATGGACCTTTTCCTTTAAGGAGTCTGAAAAGGAATGAAAGAGATTGCTCTCGAAATCTAGACAGAGGGATTACCAAACCAATCCCAAAACTGCAGAATGCTTTTTACGGTACGGCAGTCAATCTTCCCGAATGCTGTGTTCAGTGCATTGTGATCGATAGGGTGGCAGACACGGCTTCCTAAGGATAAAGGATATAGCCTACTGTGGTCTCCCAATATATACTCGACGGTACATGGGAGCACAAGTCCGTACTGGCAGTTGTCGTCTCAAAGAGGAGGAATCACCCAATCAGCAAGGAGAGCGATAGTTACCAGGCCTTACGACACTGGAATACATCTCTAGCCTAGACTTCTAGATGTTGTGCGTTAGGTTCCAAAGCGTTTTTAGGTTCATTAAATTTATTTTACAGTTGATCTTGTTTAAAAATTTTCTTTTTAGGTTCATCGCGTAGATGTAGATGTACAGTTCCTAAAATGCAATCTAGGATGATAAACAATCGTTTAATCTTCTTTATGTAATGAAAATCCTAGCTACTAAGGAAAGAGGACTGAGATTCTTTCAACATAGAGCACCAAGCACACACTAAATGCATTGTCCTAAATCAACAAGCAGTCTAGCTACAAATGCACGTGCATGTATTTTTTCTCTCTTTCTTTAATGTGTGGATGATAAAAGAAAGCTAAGTGCAAATCTGAATTATTTTTTCAAAGTGATATTACTAACAAGTTTATTTTCAAGACAAAATTAAGACAATGACGACACTTTGTGATTTTGAATAGGAAACTTGCTTTCGACACTTAAAAAACTATTAATTCAAATCAAATACAATAGTAACTGTATAATTGACCATCAAGAACAATCTGGTTCTCTCCTCTGACTGAAAACGACATTTACGACACTTTCAGATCAAGAAATGATAGTACAATTATGCTACTTCTTTGTAAAAGAGAACTGCAAATGGCACAAAAATACACAAAAAACTCATGGTGCTTTGCACAATGGAGGTGGAATAATGAAAAGGAAGAGGGTTTCTACAGTGGTATACTGATCACAGACAGTAAAAATCCTGAATAGATCTGAAAAGAATGAAGAAAAACCAAAGTCTGCAGGCGAACTTAGCCTTCTCTGATCATTGCACCCTTTACACAGGGTATCCAGTATGCATCTCACCTACTGCACATGGGAGGTGCGATGCATATTGACTGCCTAGAAGAGAGGGTGCGATGGTATAGTGCGAGACTTTTACCTGGTTCTTTATCACAGTTTGCAGTTCAGTTCAGGGATTTAAGCTGAGGAAGTGAGGTTTAGTAAACACGAATCACAGGGGTCAATCTAAGGAGATTACTAGAGCCACCACCAGGGCAATTAGGACGTTTGCAAATTGATTGTTCAGTTTATAAACAAAACCTAGAGATAGACTGAAGCAACATTTATCTAGTTTGCATTTGCATAGAAAATGCAGTTCGAAGGCTAGTTGGCTTGACTTCAGGCTTCGTCTGTGAGTTTATAAAACAAACAAATCTAAACAAGCAAACAAACTATTCGCTCCCCAGTGGAGTTGCCATTTTGTTATCGGGAAATCTAGTGTCCACACGGAGCTGCTAGTCCCACTAAGACTGGTAGCTATCTTAGAAACAAACAAGTTAAAGCCACTTTCGTTTTCCTTTATGAGAGATAGATAAGAGAGGAGTAGAAGGCACCAACCTCAGTCTTGCGCTTGGTTCCTTGCTCAATTCCTCTCCCTTCTGACAGATCTTTGCTGCTTCGCCTTTGTCTACCCAGCTTCAAAGAGCACTTGTGGAGTCAAAGCAACATAATACTATCCAAGAACAAATATCTATAATCATAAACAATATTGGACCAGATACATATTGACCATACAAATGTATATATCATTAAACATACAAGAACATGGAGGAAAACTTGAATAGCTTTATTGATATCAAGAAAAGCAAAGAGGATTACAACCAATTGTTCTGACGCGGCGTCATCCCCTCAGCATAGAAGCCCTTCTTCACCTCATGAAAAGCTTAGATCACCCAACACTATGATTTTCACCAGGAAACCAACAACACTTCCTTACAAAATACAAGATTCCATCCTATGGATCTCTGTGATGAGGGATCCATATATATATATTTGCAGGGGGTGAGTCAGCTGCTAGGTTTTTGATTAGTGTCCTCTCTCTGATAGTTATAGGTTCCACTTGGAGATTCATGATCTCTCACTCATCCCTGGGCGAATTGAGAGAGGCAAGTGTCATTGGAGAAGTTTCTAGAAGATTCCATGATCCTCCAGCTCGCAAACTGTCTCTTCCATTTGTCCTCTCTCGCTCATTGCACCCTACAGAAGGGCTTTCCAGTATGCATCGCACCCTTTACATTGGGCAGGTGGGATGCATCACACCCTTAGCACTGAGCAACCTATATGGTCCAGTTTTGACCAGTTCTGAGCAGTTTTTCATGGAGAAATTTTGGGAGAATATGTATTTAGTTGACCTTGTCCTTTTAGGGTGTGAAGCAACACATTTAGGGACTTAGAAACCCTTGGTTTATGGACATGTATGATTGGGGTTGCAATGCCCAAAAATGTCTATAACAAAATGTTTTTCTCTTTCTTAGATGGGTTCAACCGGTACACCCAGAGGACCAGGATAAAACCACCTTCACCTGTCCTTGGGGTACTTTCGCTTATAGGGTCCTCCCCTTTCATCTATGCAATGCCCCAACCACTTTCCAGAGGGAAGTACTAAGTATCTTTGTCGATTTAGTCCATGATGCAGTTGAACTTTATATGAATGATTTTACACCCTATGGATGTGATTTCCAGGAGGCTTTATCCAACTTGGGTAAGGTGTTGAACAAATGCATTGAAATGAACTTGTCCCTTAGTCTCAAAAATTGTGAGTTCTTGATGGCTGCAGGGACTGTTCTAGGTCATTCAATATCCCAGAAAGGATTGTAGGTGGACCCAAATAAGATATCCATCATCCAAAGGGCCCCACCTCCACAAAAAAAGAGGGATGTCAGAAGTTTTCTAGGCTTAGCTAGATACTATAGGAGATTTATAAAAGACTTCAACAAGTTAGCTTCTACTTTACTTGGGTTATTAGCCAAAGACTCCAAATTTTTATGGTCAGAAAGCTGTCAAGATGCCTTGGACACCCTAAAGGACAAGTTGACTACTGCACCTATTTTTCGAGGCCCAAATTGGGCTCTTCTTTTCCATATACATGTTGATGCCTCTCACAAAGCCATAAGAGCAGCTCTAGGCTAGATAAATGACAAGCTATCTTATGCCATTTGCTTCATCAGTAAGAATCTGCCAAAAGTTGAACTGAACTACACAGTGATTGAAAAGGAGCTCGTAGTTGTTGTGCATTCATTGAACAAATTTAGGCATTACATTACAGGTTACCAAACATTTGTACATATTGACCGTGC
Source organism: Pinus taeda (assembly GCA_000404065.3). Taxonomy (NCBI): domain Eukaryota; kingdom Viridiplantae; phylum Streptophyta; class Pinopsida; order Pinales; family Pinaceae; genus Pinus; species Pinus taeda. The sequence continues at coordinate 26,337 of APFE030667596.1, read as the reverse complement.
TACAATTAAATATTTGATGAATAAACCTGATGTAAATTCTCATTTATTAGATGGTTACTTTTATTGCAACATTTTGATTTAACTATTATTGATAAGCCTGCCAAGGAGAATGTTGTTGCATATATTTCTATCCAGATTAACCTTTCCTTCAGAGGAGGAAGGAATGGTTGATGATCAATTACCGAATGAACACTTATTCGCCATTTCAGTTCTCTCTCCATGGTTTGCTGACATAGAAAATTACTTGGTGTCTGCACAGTTTCCACCAAATTTGTCCTCCAAGAAAAAGAGCAAGATCGTGAGGAAGAGTGCCCCATTCACTTGGATTAGGGGCAACCTATTCAAAGTAGGCTCAGATCAAATCTTGAGAAGATGTTTCATGGAGGAGGAATTCTTTGACATCCTTATGACCTATCATGATGGGCCTTGTGGAGGTCACTTTGTAGCCAAAAGAACAACATTCAAGGTACTACAAGTTGGTTATTACTGGCCCACTCTTCACCAAGATGTGAGGAGGTATACTAGTCAGTGTGATTGGTGCCAAATGATGGGGAAACCTACCCCAAGGGATGAAATGCCTCTGCAACCTCAAGTGAATTTTGAGCCATTTGACAAGTGTGGCATGCATTTCATTGGACCCATTGACCCTCCATCCAGGTAAAAGTAGTACATCATTATGTGCACTAACTATTTAACCAAGTGGGTTGAAGCCAAGGCCATCAAAGTAGCAACAGAAGAGAAAGTGGTTGAATTCTTAATGGAAAATGTATTTTATAATTTTGGGTACCCTAGAGAATTTTTCATTGATCAAGGCAGTCAGTTTACATCTCACATGATTGAAAATTTGTTAATCCAACACAAGATCAAGCATAAAACATCCACTCCTTACCACCCACAGGCTAATGGGAAAGGTAACCAACATAGTGTTGGAAGGCATTCTGACCAAAGTGATTAGTAGCAACAGAAAGGATTCGGCATATATATTAGTTGAGGCCACTTGGGCCTACAATACAACCTAGAAGACCACCAATGGATTCACTTTTTATGAGCTAGTCTATGGGAAGAAAGATCTGCTATCCATTGATTTTGAATTCAACACCTTAAGAATGGAAGCACAACTAGATCTAGATCTCACTAGGGCACAAAAATAAATATTGCTCCAGCTGAATGGGCTAGATGAATTTAGGATGTAGGCCCTCCTACACACATAGGTGACTCAAGTTCAAAGGAAGATTTGGCATGAAAAGAACATAAAGGATAGACAGTTTCAAGAAGGTGATTGGGATTTTTTGTATGATTTGAGATACAATGATTTTAAAGGCAAATTAAGGACTAGATGGTTAGTGCCTTATGTCATAGAAAAATGTCATGATAATGGTTCATTACAAATAAGAACCATTGATGCAGAGGCTATCCATTTACTTGTCAATAGGTATAGATTGAAATTCTACAAGAAACCCTTGTCAAGGCAAGAATTCATCAATGGCATCAGCAAGACAATGATGGTGGTGGATCAAGTCTTAGCTTCCACCCCATCAAGTCCATATAAAAAAAAAAAAAAGGAAAAATAAGAAAAATTAATAAGACTCAGGTGAAAACCTCCATGAGGCACCTTAGTACCCCTGTTAGGTTGAAAACTTCTTGAGGCAGCCCAATGATGATGAAAAATGAAAAATAAAAATATCTCTAGGTGAAAACCTCTTTTGAGGAACCCACGGTAGGCAGCTAGGATGAAAACCTCCTTGGAGGCAAACTAGTTGTTTTTAAAAAAAGAGAAAAGAGAAAATAAAAAATATATAAAGGGAGAAAAGAAAAAATTTGGAAATATTGTTTGTAGGACCACAAGAGGAGGATCAACACATCTTGAAAGGAACAGAAGATCCTACAAAATTCATTTTTCAATCCCTCCATCTCATATGCTTCATTATTTCATCCATTCTTCCATTTACAAATTCCTCCAACTCAGTTTATATAGACTTTGTGTTTTCTACAGGATTCCCTGAAAACCTACATGAGTTTCCTATAGGAATTATAGTGCCTTTGAAAACCCAAGAAAAGTGACCCCAGAGCAAGGGTATGAAAAGCTTGTGTCAAAAAATAAAATATTCATTCCACCACATCATCACCATGCCTTTTGGTGAGCACCAGTATTGTAGCAATAATGTTGCAACTCTTGGGCTTCCTACTTTACTTTTATCAACCCGGTAGTTCATAACAAACTTGGAAGTGACAGTGTTGCATGCACAAGTACTAGTTCTTACTACAGGTTGTCACTTGGTCAACTGGTGCAAGATCACTAGGAGCTCAAGCCAACTTCTATGAATTCTAGAAGAAGCCTTATATATGATGAAAGAAAGGAAATCTTACTCTGTAGAGGCTATTCTACTTGCAAAAAGAGAAAGAAGACTGAAATGTGAAGTAAACCTATCAAAACCTAATTTACTAACTAACCTGACTTTTGGAACAAAAGGTGAAAATCTAGGAAAGGAGTGCCGTTACTTACTGAGGAAGTAGACTACACCTATTTAAGCTATTTCTAGAAGGAAATAAGAAAAAAACATTTTTTTGGATTTTTATGTATTTTATGTGAAATTGTTATGCATGTGGTTTATTTGTTTGTGGTTGTGGCAGTGATTAGGTGGTGATGGAGGGCGACTATGGGATTTACAGAGGTGTAGGAAGGTGTGGAGGGGTCCTAGGAAGCTATGGTAACCCTTTGGAGGCTTTCCCTGTAATCAGACTTAAAAAAGCCACTTAGAGGAAATTCTACAGGAGGCTGCAGGGGATCTACAGGAGGATCTACAAGAGGGTGTCGAGGGTTGTTTTAGAGGTTTTAAAGGTGAAAAAAATGGTGGGAAAGGGTAGTTGAAGACTAGATGGATGTGTTAAGGTTTCTGAAGTTCATCAAGGATGATTAAGAAAGAAAATGATGGTTGGATTTGTTTAAGTGTCATGAGGAAAGTTTATGAGAAGAGTGCAGAAAATTAGGGAAAATTTGTGAAGAGTTGTGAATGACCTATGAAACATGTAGCAAAATAGATGGTGATGGCTACTTTATTGACTTATTATGAGCAAAGATGTACTGTAAGAGAGCTGCAAATCAAATTATGAAACTGAGCGAGAAAAGAACCAGCTGCACCAAAAAATACAACTATATCTCATGTTAACCTAATTTCTAATCTAGGAAAATAAAATGTTGAATGGTGCTATATGGAAAGGAAAGCATGGGAAGATATTTATTGTAGAAATATAAATGAGCATGGAAAAATGGATCTAAAGAAAAGAATTAACCTCTAAATCAAATTGTAACACTAGAAATTGCATGGAGGAAGCAAAACTGTGTTTTTATGGCAGCAAGCAGATCTTGACCTTAGTTCATGATCCCAAATGGAGGAAAGGAGGTCAAGTTTCTGTTGATGGCCTTTTTGTATATTTCTCTTATCACTATTTAACCTACTCAGTAGACTGAAATGGAAACAACTATGTAAATCACCAAAAGGCAACCTATTTTACTAAGGAAGAAATCTATCTAACAACAACTAATTCATGAACTGCAACAAGACATATAAATACAAAACAAGAGGTGTTGGGCAGCTTGGGTTGGGCCCTAACCCAAGAGCTTCAGCCCTATGAAAGAACTTAGTGTTGGCTCAGAAAATATTTTATCTCCATTATCAAAATAATAGTCACAGTACATAACATTGTTCACAAAAGTAAGCTCGAAATGAGCTGAGCAAAAGCTGCAACAAAAGTGTGAAAATTTGACTAACATCCAACACCCTATTGAGGCCCTAGGCCTCTCTATTTAGAAAATTGGAGCTTCCAAAAGCTCCCTTAAAATTAGGGAGGCTCGGCTCCCAATGCTTGAGATAGACAGTAGTTAACATGTACTTGCTCGGCTGCCTCTTTGATACATTGATGTGGTTGCTTGTGCTCTAAGCTTTCTGAAGGAGGATCCAAAGTAGGGGGTCATCAATGAGGGGGACACCCTCTTATAAATCATCTCCGTTGTCATCCTTGAATATTGGCTGTCAAATTCTCGTTAAACCTTTGACTTTCTCTCAAAATTGACCAAAAATCTGCATAAAGCACACATTAGACTTCACGGCATAATGACTAACCCAGCTCACTCTATCAGCATAAATATAATAAAAAAAATGCAATAAACTAATGAGAATGGTGGATTAAGATAAGTTACGAGGCAAAATGAGCCCATATAATTACCCATTTATGGGGCTCATCACCACCCCCTACTGAATGTGTTGCTCATCCTCTGAGCAACTAGTCTATCTCCTCATCTTTGATGGCCCTGATGGACTCCCTGACATCCCATGCTGCTGATGTGAGATCCTCTTCCTTATCATGGAATCCTACCTTTCCTTCCACCTCTTCCCACTCTTGTTGTTCTTCTTCCACTTTTACACCTTCTAGTAGGCCTAGCAGTAGTGGAGGACTCAATTTGAGGCCAATCCAATTGGCCTTCAGACTCCGCATAGAGTGCTTTTATAGTGGAACTCTCCTTAATGCTTCTTTCATCCTTGTTGGGGAGTGATACTCCTTGATTTGCAGACTATGTGGGAGAGTGTTCCACCTCCTCATACAAGCATGAATACAGTCTTCCCCAAGTAATATTTCCATGTTTTCAAAATGTGCAATGGCTTGGGCCTACTCATTGATATACTTAGGGGCACTTTGAGGATTATTTGCAAGAAGCTGGTGGACACTGATGAGAGCCATGGGGTCTGCTAGCTCAGCTCGGACCATTAAGGGTTCATTTTGCTCTTTTGCCATCAAATTTTTTATTTCTTCCACCCTTTTCTCCTCATGATTCATCCATGATGCCATGGCCATCAGCTGCAAGTCCCCTAGCCTAGCATTGGGGTCCCATAGGTTCATATCAGTGAGGGCCAAGTTATGAAAATAAAACTTTGCTATCTTTGCCATGTATTCTACTGAAATTTGGTCACATAAGTCTGTAAACTCTTTATAATCCTTAAAAGGCATGGTGCCTCTCTGTGCCAAGGTCTTGATCTGAAACTGTAGCCACTGGTCTTTGAGGTATACTCCATATGATTTTTCTAGTTGCCTACACTATAGTGCCTCCATAGAACAGCTGAAAATGCATGCCAATTGTGTGTCCTTTTCTTGCAGGTGTTTTCTTAACATTTCATTTTCTGCTTCCAAGTGAGCTCTTCTGATTGCTTTTGTATGTCTTACAGTGCTCAATTCCTTCCCCATTTCTCTCAGCTTGTTCTCCATGTGTCCAATGTCTTCCACCCCTTTGGACTTGACAATTTGCATCCATCTATGGCTCCTTACTCTTTCTTTTTTCAACTCAAAGAAAAGTGGGACTGCAAAATTTTGTGGGATGATTTCCCCCCCTCAAGGAGATTATAATAAGAGCCAAAACTAGGCTGGGGGCCAGGTTCTGGAATCTCTGTTGTTTCAACCTTCCCCTTGTTCTACTCTTCTACCCTTTTCTCAAGTTTCTCAGTCTCGTATAGCGTTGTTAGGGTCTTTTGTATAGCAGTCTATGCCTCCTGTAGGACTGTTTTTGAGTCCTGTAGTTTTATTCCTTCCTTCCAAGTGGAAGATCTAAGAATTCCTCTCTCATAAGTAATGGGGGTTTTGGATGGAGATTCTTCCCTTTTGACAGTAGGGGAATCTTCAATTATGATAGGCTCTTTTGAAGATGGTTGTGGCTTCCCTATTTTTATTCTTATGCTTTTTCGAGCCCTGAAATACGTTGATGGTGGCCTTTTCCTCTTTTGTTTGGGTTTAACTGGGGTGCTGAGGGCAGCAAGAATAGTTTCTACTTCCCTTTCTAGTGCCTTAGGAGACACTTTTGTCTTCTTTGCCCCTTTTGTCTCTTATTTTTTCTTCTCTCCCTCTGCTAGCTTTGTTTCCTCTAGCTTTGTTTTAGTTTCCTTCTCACCTTGTTTAGTTTCTGCCTTCTCCGCTTTAGTCTTTTTCTTCTCTGGTTTAGTCTTTTTCTCTTCTATTTTAGTATTTTTCTCTTCTATCCCAGGTTCCTTATTCTTTGCTTTGGTCTTTTCCTCCTCTATTTTAGTCTCTTGCTTCCTTGTTTTAGGTTCTTCCTTCTCTGTTTTGGTTTCCTCCTCATTTTCCCTTTTTGGTTCTTCCCCCTCACTTTTAGAAGGACTAAGGTCATATCTGAGGGCTTTTATATCATCTTCTCCTGTCATATTTCTGAAGATATCCCAGGCTATGGGGATTGCGAAGGTGTGGAGGGCTTCTTCCACTAGCGGTTTAATTAGTCCATGGTGAACCAATTGATCTAGACCTCCTACCTTCAATTTAATGTTGGAGTCTATAAGGAACTGTAGGAGGAAATATGGAATGCTGAGTTTTTGGGGTGTGGGAATATCCATGCCATATCTCAGCTCATGCAGAAGTCTAAAATGGTAACCATAAACTATGCTATAACTCCCTTCACAGGAAATTTACTTGATAATTTGGTAACTGACCTCATCCCAAGGGTAAGGTATGCTTGTTCTTCTGATGCCAATTTTTTCCTCTACAAGATGCTCATTTGGTTGGAAGAAGGTTTTCTTGGCAACTTGACCCAGTGGCTTTTCTTCTTTGCTCCAGTGTAGTCCAAGTGGAAGACTGGTAACCCTAATGATAAACTTTGGGGTGATTTCCATGGTGAGACCCCTAAAAGTAATAGTGGCATGAGTCTTTGAGTGGGGTACCAAGGAAAGGGCAATCTCCTGAGTCACTTGTTCATCATACCCTCGAAGCTTTTCAAAAAATGGCATCCAATTAGCTATGGTAAAAATGGCTACTACCTTGGGATGTTCATGGAGCCTGACTGAATTTAGGGGTTCCTTCCTCATGAATCCCCCTATCATTATGTTTATCATCTTTTGGAGTACCTCAGGTGGAGAAGGAGACAACAATTTTTTTTTGCAAAGACAGGAAATAGAGAAAAAGACTGTGTTTTTCTGTAAGAAACATGCAGAATTTTTTAATGAAATTCCTCTTATTTTTTAGGCTTAATTCTTCCCTAAAATTGCATCACTCCTTGTATATATGAATATCCAAGGTGGGTTTGTACAGAGCCTACCTCTTCAGGCTCGAATTTGAGCGAAAATATTGTGTTCTCTTCTGTAAAACTGCTTACTGGCCCTCTTGTAGAAACGTTGTAGGTTCTCCTGTAGAACCTGTTAGGCTCCTATAGAACCCAATAATGCTCCTGCAGAACCTGATAAGAGGAGGAGGACTGAAAACGGCAGAGAGCAGTGGTTTCGAGGCTATGGAGGTGGTATGGAGATTTCTAAAGCTGTGGGGATGATGATAAAATCCAAACAAAGGTGGTGAATGAGTTTGAGGAAGAGTACTTATGCTTACTAGAGATATTTCTGGTGATGATGTGAGGTGGAAAAAAGGGTACGTTGTCATTATTCAGACCATTGATACCCACTGATGTGTCATCATGAGTCTTCATGCCTTCTGCCCACAATCACTTCCCATCATTTGCGTTGGAGTTTAAACATCCGCCACTACCTGTCTTTTGGATTTTTCATGAGTTGACTAGACACGTGTCTTCTGGATCTCCGGATGAGTGCAATCGAACTAAATGAGGGTGGCCAGTTAACTTGCCACCTTTCTGGTTTAGTCCTAACCATCTCATTCGTTCATGTAGTTTTCGAATTATATAGATGCAATAGAGGAGAGGGTTAGACACTTACCTGTAGGTCGAATGCTCATGCTACGGTGCTACCAGGTTTTGTTGTTGCTGCATGCTCGAATTTCAATGATGCATGCCTGTATCCCTTCTTCTATATGCTTTTTTCTTGTTGATATGTGCTCGGTTGCTTTGTACAAGTTCCCTTTAGCTAAATCTTGCTTCTAACATCCCTTCCATTCCTGTGGTTGCACCTATTTTTCTATTGGAGCTTGATTTTAAGGGGATTAGATGCTACAGGAAATCCTACAGGAGCTCCTGTTGTTGCTTCTCCCTCTAAAATTTTCAGCTGATGCTTGTGCTAGGAGCTGTGAGGATGCTACTAAAGATTCTTATGGAAATAGAGAGTGATTTGGTAAGCTCCAGGTGAGTTGTGGAGGTGTTGTTCTTTTTATTTCCTTATTTTATTTTTTTTTAACTGGTTCTTTGTTTTTAGGAAGGAAAGAAATCAATGGAGATGAGGTGGTGCAGGTGTGGGATGGAGGGTTAGGATGGCGGATAGTTGTAGGATGGCCTACATGCCCTCCAGGAAAATCCCCAGCTCCTCAAACTGTTTTTAAAAGCTATTTCGCGCTCTCTGTGATTTCTACAGAAGCCTCCTGTAGAACACACAGGGTCTACTGTAGGATGCAAATTCTTTAGAAAAAACACAGAGAGGTGGAGAAAAAAGGTCAGAGATGATGGAGAAGAGTATAGAGGATGTGTAGTAGGCTTTGTGGTATGTCTCCTTGCTTCTTGTGGTCCATCTGTAACCTGCAATGCATTTTAAAAGTCAATTTTCTCTTCCTTTTTTCTCTGTTCCTTTTTTTTTTGAAAAGACAACTAGGGCACCTCAAGGAGGTTTTCACCGTACTTGCCTACCCTGGGCACCTCCAAAGGGGGTTTTCACCTAGGGATCTTATTCTCTCTCTCATTTTTTGTTTTTTTCATCACTGGGCTACCTCAAAAGAGGTTTTCAACCCAATGATGGGACTCAAGTGCCTCGTAGAGGTTTTCACTTGAGTCGTTATTATTTTTCTTTTTTCTCGGTGAGTGGGTGGAGTGGAGGCTGAGACTTGCTCCACTACAAGCACTATCTTATTCAAATCTTCAATGAACTCTCACTTGGAGAGGGTCTTCTTGTAAATTTTCAACCTATGCCCATTGAAAAGAATGGGGATGGCTTCCTCATCAATAGTTCTGATCAGAACTGAACCATTGTCATTGCATTTTTCTACACTGTAGGGTCCCAGCCATCTTCTCCTCAGCTTACCTTTGAAATCTTTATACCTTGAGTCATAGAGCAGCGCCCAATCTCCTTCTTGGAATTTCTTCTCCTTGATATTTTTGTCATGCCATATCTTCCTTTGAAGCTGGACTACCTCTGTGTGGAGAAGGGCATGCAATCTTTGTTCATCCAATCCATTGAGCTGGAGTAACCTTTCCCCTTGAGCATGGCTAAGGTCCAGGTCCAGCTGAGTTGCCATCCTTAGTGTATTGTATTCAAATTCTATTGACAACAAAGCCTTCTTCCCATAGACCAGTTCTTAGGGTGTGAACCAAGTGGTGGTCTTCCATGTGGTGTTGTAGGCCCAGGTGGCCTCAACCAATCGATCTACCCAATATTTTATGTTGTTGCTCACTACCTTGGTCAGAATTCCTTCCAAAGCTTTGTTAGTGACTTCCACCTGTCCATTGGCTTGTGGATGGTAAGGGGTGCAAGTCCTGTGCTTGATTTTATGATGTGTAAGCAGGTCTTCAATCAAATTGGAAGTGGAACTGAACTGATTGCCTTGATCTGTAACCAGTTCTCTTGGATACCCTAACTTATAGAAGATGTTCTCTCTTAAAAACTTAGCTACTTTTTCTTCTGTTTCTGCCTTGATTTCCTTTGTCTCTACCCATTTTGTCAAATAATCGGTGCACACAATGATGTATTGTTTCTGTTTTGAAGGAGGGTTGATAGGACCCACAAAGTCCATGCCCCACTTCTCAAATGGCTCAAAAGTCACTTGAGGTTGCATGGACATCTCATCCTTTGTATTAGGTTTCCCCATCATTTGGCACCGATCACATTGGCTGATATATCTCTTCACATCTTGATGAAGAGTGGGCCAATAGTAACCTGCTTGCAGAATTTTGAAGGCAAACCTCTTTTCTACAAAATGGCCTCCACAAGGCCTGTCATGATAGGTTAGGAGAATGCCAAAAACTTCCTCCTCCCTGACACATATTCTCAAGATCTAATTTGGGCCACGTTTGAAGAGATTGCCCCCAATCCAAGTGAAAGGGGTGATTTTCCTCACGATCTTTCTCTTCTCTTTTGAGGACAGGTGTGGTGGGAACTATGCTGAAACCAAGTAATTTGTTATATCAGCAAACCATGGAGAGAGTACTGAGATAGAAAATAGGTGCTCATCTGGCTTTTGATCACCCACCATTCCTTCCTCACCTGCAAGCAAATCTACTCTAGACAAAATATTAGCAACAACATTTTCTTTACCAGGCTTATCAACAGTGGTTAAATCAGACTGTTGCAGTAAAAGCAACCATCTAATAATGTGAGCATTTACATTTGGTTTATTCATTAAATACCTAATTGCAACATGATTCGTGTGTACAAAGGTTTGATAGCCTGTGATGTAATGTCTGAACTTATTTAAGGAATGCACTATAGCTAGGAGTTCCTTCTCGATGATTGTGTAATTTAACTCTGCCCTAGACGAATTTTTGCTTACAAAGTATATGGCATAAGGAAACTTTTCATCAATCTACCCCAAGTCTCATCCTATTGCTTTGTTTGAGGCATCTGTGTGAATGTGGAAAGGTAGGGCCTAGTTTGGGTCTCTCAAAATTGGGGTAGTCACAAGTTTACTTTTCAAGGTATCTAGGGCTTCTTGATACTTGTCAATCCATATGAAATTGACATCTTTTCCCAAAAGGCCAAACAATGGAGAAGCTAACCTATTGAAATATCTAATGAATCTTCTGTAATATCTCGACAAACCTAGGAAACTTTGGACATATCTCACCTTTTGAGGAGGTGGGACCCTTTGGATGAAGGCAATTTTGTTGGGGTCCACCTGCAATCCTTGTTGAGATATTTCATGACCTAGTACGATCCCTTCAGTCATCAAGAATTCACATTTTTCTAGACTGAGGGATAGGTTCATTTCAATACACTTTTCCAAAACTTTTCCCAGGTTAGATAAAGCTTCCTAGAAGTTAGAACCATAAGGAGTAAAATAATCGATATATATTTCCACTGCATCATGAACTAGTTCAGAAAATACACTCAATACTGCTCTCTAGAAAGTGGTGGGACCATTGCAAAACCCAAAAGGAAGGACCCGATATGCAAAGGTACCCTAAGGACAAGTGAAGGTGGTCTTATCTTGGTCTTCCAGGATGATTTGAATCTAATTGTACCCGTTAAACGCATCTAGGAAGGAGAAAAAAAATTTGCCCGCTAGACCATCTAACACTTGATCTATGAAAGGCAAAAGAAAATGGTCCTTTTTTCTAGCCTTGTTCAGTTTCCGATAATCGACACAGATTCTCTACTTACCATTTTTCTTTGGAACTAGCACCAAAGGAGAGACCCATTCACTGTCAGAGATGGGGTAGATGAATCCTGCATCTAGTAACTTTTGCAATTCTTCCTTGACAATGTCCCTAAGGGCTGGATTCATCCTCCTTTGAGGCTACCTGACTGGTTTGTAGTCTTCCTTAATATATATGTGATGAGTAAAAATTGAAGGGTGCACTCCCTTCATCTCCTTATAGCTCCATCGAAGGCATCTAAATGTTTTCTCAATAAGATACACAATTCCTTCTCCTAGGAGGTGAATAGGGATGAGTTGATTTTCAAGGTTTTTTTTGGGCTGAACTCTATATTCTTAACAAAGAGAGACGTTGGGTCAACCACACAGAGATCAGTTAAGGGATTGTCTTGGGTGTCTTTCACTAGATATTCTAATGGAAAAATGTTAGGGGTGGATTCTGAATTAGATTTTCAATGATATCATCCTCATTTTGTGGTTTCCCCCTCATAACAGTTTCTACTACACACAGTGGTGCGGAATAGACTTCATCATTATCCTCCTCCTCCAACCAGAGAGGTAGATCATGTTCTAGCAAGGGTTGGGCAAGAGGGTAGAGGATTAGCTTCTTGGACATATTCCCGTTCTCGATTGTCATGTTCCTAGCTCGACAACTGATGTAGGCATCTGCAGTAGCCAACCAGGGTCTTCCCAGGATGAGAGGATACCCAGTGAGCTTTGCTTTCAGCTGGAGAACTAAGAAATCAATAGGGTAATCCCAAGAATCAATGGAGACCATCACTTCCTCCACAATCCCCTCAGGGGTCATGGTGGAGCGGTCTGCTAGCTGCAGTACGGTTGTGGTCTTTCTCAAGGATACCTAGAGTTTGAGCTTGAGCATGGTGTCCTTGGTCATCACATTAATGGTAGCCCCTAGATCAATCAGGGTATGGGGAATCATGGTGCCATTGATGTGGACATCAACTACTAGGCTTCCATGGTTTAGATACTTTGGACATATTAACTGCCCCAACATCAGGTCGAACAATTGTCCTATGACATTCATGGTTGGGGCATCTCTCTTGCACCTGCCTAGATGCCTAAAGAACTTCTCTTTGATCATCTTATTATATATGGGCACATCCTTTATGGCTTGGAGAAGTGGTATCTCTACACATAATTGTTTCATTTCTCCCAGAAATTCAGTTTCTTTTGGGGTGGGCTATGTTATCCTAGATAATCTCTTAGGAAAGGGTGGAATTTCTTTTGGTTCACTTTCCTATTTATCTTCCTCAACCTCCTAAGGGGGGGCCTGGCTATCTAGGAGAACCTTCCCAGATCATAGGTTAATCTTTTGAATCTCCACAACATAGGTTGGGCATGATGCTTCCCAACTGTATACTTGCTGAGACTGTCTCTTGTTCAGGTTCGGGTTCATTTGAGTAGGCATTTGGGGTTGCCTTGGTGGAACAGGAGGCAATGGTTGTATTGAGCAAGTGGTGGAGGCAAAAGAGTGGGAGGAGATTTGTACTGGGGCCTCCACACTTGATGAGATGCATTCCACTGAGGTTGTGGCTGAGTATAGGAGTGGAATGAATGAGCAGTTGGTTGGCCATGATATTGAGATGGGTATCACCAAGGAGGAGGTGTGGACCAGGGAGGATGAGCAAGGGGACCCCAAGAAGGTATGGAAGTTACTTGATTAGGGTTGTAGTATGCCTGAGAAGTCCCTTGCATTCCCTGATGGTATGGTATAAGTCCATGCGGTCTCCTTTGGTTCATGAAATAGAGTGGTTCAGTGGCTCTTTTGGCCCCTTGGTATACAACTTTAAGTCTGGGCAAGGAAGGGCACTTATCTATAGAATGATCTTCTTCATAAACTGAACAAACCTCTATAGTATTCAATGGACATTCATTGCTAGGATGCCTTCTGGTGCACCTAGGAAAAAAATGGGCCAAAGCCCTCTCTACTTCCTCTTGTTTCCTTTTGATATGTAAGGTATCCATTTGCGTGGCAAGAGTCTACAACATCTCACTCTTGAAGTCTTCCATCATGTTTCCAAGTTCACCTTTAAGGGAAGAATTGAATGAGGAGGTACTGGCTGTGGGTTGACTCCCCCTACCTCTCTTTCTGGCTACCCTAGAATGGTTTCTAAAAATAGTCTTTATGTCTTCATAAGGTAGCTAGTAGATGTCTCCCCCAGCTAGTAAATGGAGGGTGTTTAGAAGGTCTTCCGGAATTCCTCTGAGCAAGACCAACTTCATAGATTTGGGGTCAAGTGTGCACCTGGCCCTTTTCTAACTAAGCTAGAACCTTTCTTCATAATCTTCCAAGGATTCATCACTTCCCATGGTCATTCAAAAGATTTCTTCCTTGGTATGTTTTGACCTACAGTAGTCTCGATATTTGTTATTAAAGGCTTGCCGCATCTGAGCCCAAGTTGTGATGTTATTGCCAGGTAACCCCATGAACCAGCGTAATGTTGCATCCTTGAGGGTAGAGGGAAACAATTTCAACTTCTGCTCATCTTCTGCATAGTCTTAGGTTCGACAAATAACAACAAACTCAAACAGGAAGGTGTCAGGATCTTCTGTAGTCAATCCACATAAGTAAGGTAGGGCTGAAGGGCTTATGTTCTTCATTTTAGTGTCCCCATTGGTCTCTCAGATGGGAAATGTACCCTCTACTCTTTTTCCATTCTCCCTAGAATTTCTTTTTTCAGCCACTGTCTCAGGAGGGATGTTTTCTTCCTCTTCTTCTCCTATAGGCTCTTCAAATATCTCTCGTTGTTCACCTAAATTTTCTTTTGGATCACTGCCACCGAAGAAGCGACAGTGCTATATGCACAAGTACAAGTTCTTACTACAAGTTGTCACTTGCTCAACTGGCACAAGATCACTAAGAGCTCAAGCCAACTTCTATGAATTCCAAAAGAAGCTTTATATGTGATGAAAGAAAGGAAAGATTACTCTACAGAGGCTATTCTACTTGCAGAAAGAGAAAGAAGACTGAAATGTGAAGTAAACCTAGCAAACCCTAATTTACACACTAACCCTACTTTTGCAACAAGAGAGGTGAAATTCTAGGAAAGGAGTGCCATTACCTACTGAGGAAGTAGACTACACCTATTTAAGCTATTTCTAGAAGAAAATAATAAAAAAACATTTCTTTGGATTTTTATGTATTTTATGTGAAATTGTTATGCATGTGATTTATTTGTTTGTGTATGTGGCAGCGATTAGGTGGCGATGGAGGGCGACTTTGGGATTTTCAAAGGTGTAGGAAGGTGTGGAAGGGTCTTAGGATGCCTCTGGTAACCTTATAGAGGCTTTCCCTACAATCGGACTTCAAAGAGCCACTTACATGAAATTCTACATGAGGCCGCAAAGGATCTACAAGAGGGTTGTAGTGGCCAATCTAGGGTGCTAGATTAGACTAGATTTATTATCAACCTGGGTAAGTAAACTTCGAGGTGTGTGCCTAAAATTTATAGACATAAAGGATTCCTAACTAAGTGTTTGTTTTGATAGGTGATAGTACTTCTTTATAGAAGGTTGAGGTGTGTTTCCCCTCACCTTAACACTCAGATTACCTAGATTATCTAACTGTCCCAAGGATACAGAGTATAGCTAGACTGAGATTTTAGTCCCCTTACAAGGATGTTGTCCACAAAACTGTCTGGTTAATACTGAAGCACTCATAAAGAAATAAAAAACACGCCAAACTTTAAATACATAAACAAACAGAGTCTATGGAAATGCTTTAAAACATAACGCTGGATCAAATCTCTTACAAGACCTGGTTCAATGATATAACGATGATATCTTTAAGCAATCACCATAAATACTATTTGTGAGAAATCGTAATTGAATTGACAAAATCATGAGCATGGAAATAACATTAACATTGTATGTTGTATGTAAATTCAAGAGCTATGGAAATGACATTAAACGATATGTGTTCTATGTAAATTCAAGAGCTATGGAAATGAAAGGAACAGTATACCAATCCACGTAGGGCCCGTCCACGTTTCAATGGTACACTGGAATGAACTCAATCAATCGAAAATATTAACGCATAGACAATGCTGGAGTGAAATCGTAATTATATTCAAACACTGAAGATTTCAATCACATATATGAATTCGGTTCTCCAAAACAATACACAGAGATAATTGTAACTTGTTCTAAAAAAAATGATACAGAGTCTTTATCTGCCTTCCTATCTTGAATCAAATGCACATTCATTGAAGCAGATGTTTCTTCTTTTACAGTGGAGTGATTTTTGGTCATTCTAAGATGAACCGATTTCCAAAAAGACAAAACGAAACCGGTTTAGAAACCATGGCTTTTACTGCCTTTGTAACCAAAAAGCTGGGGTTTGACCCAGCGTTGACTGCATAAGTAGGAGCTTTTGATCTGCTGTAAAATTGTTTTTTCTCCATGCATGTACATTCAGGAGCTCGTTCCTATCCACTGCTTTGGCTTGCCTGTCATGCCACGTGTCAGATGATAAACCATTTACAGGATGTGATGTCTTCCTGCAACCTTTTTGTTAAAAATTCCTAATTTCTAACATAAAAATTCATAAATTAACTTTAATGCAAACTAACAACTATAACACTATTAACTAATCAATTTCAATGGATGTAAAGGGGTCTATGGAGGGAAAAGATAGACAATTGATGATGTTTTTAGAAGAAAAAGAGGGTAATGGGATGGTACCAACATCTTCCCCAAGCTTAGTGTCTTAGCATGTCCTCATGCTAAGCCTGATGTGTTGCCTCTATACTCTGTCCCTGCCTGAACCTCTGCTGCCTTTAACAATGCATCTATGTTCTTTTTAGCCTGGGCTTCCTTCTGGATGTGGAGCTCATTCTTCAAACTCTTGTATTTCTCCTTGATGGCTTTCTTTTGGGTATACCACTTGGTTGCCCAGTTACAAATGTTAGCCTGTTCAGCCTTGAGCTCTTTAATTTGCTCCTTGAGCTTTTCATTATTCTGCTGGGTTTTCTTACTCTGAATTTTCAACATCTCATTCTCCCTTTTAATAAATTTCTCCAGCATGTTGGCCTCCATCAGTTCTTCTTTTAATCTTTCAATTTGCTTTTCCAACCTCCTTTGTTTCTTAACTGCAGGTGGTGACTCCTTTCCTTGCCTATTATTGCTCTCAACCTCCGTTTCGGCTTCTTGTCCATGCTATGAGTGAGAACTGCTCTCGATGTCCATCGGTGCATGTGCATTTGATTCAGGTTGATTTTCTTGTGGCTAGGTCTTTTGTGCTCTCCTGGATCTTCTTGTATAGGTTGTGAAAATTTTATCCTGCTCCCTTTTCTGGGCAGCCTCTTGTCTCATCTTCCTTGTCCTCACACTGCTACTGGGTGGAGGGACATTGTTTGATTTATGCACAGGAATCTCTTCGTCAATGTCAAGTATGTATCCTGAGTACTCTTTCTACTCTTGCTTGTCCTCTCTATCTTTGATTTGATTGGCAACCAGGAACTCCTTCCATGTCTTGCCCCTTTTCTGCACTTCAAATTCAACGAGAATCTTAATTAACCCGAAATGATATAAACTTTTGTCCTCATTACCTTTCTGCTTTTGGATAGTCTTCGACATCTTAGTCAAGCTTTGCAAGAGGAAATATGGTAAACTAATAGTGCACTGCCCCTTTAAATGTAACAGAAGTTTAATATGGTACAAATAGACTATGTTATATCGACCCTCGCATGTAACAAAATTTTGGATGATATACACCATCTCGTCCCATGGATGTATCAACCAGCTCCTTGGGACCCCCTTCTTCCAGTTAACTGATGAAACCCTCGACCTGGACATGAACTGGGTCAATGATTTCTCTTTGAACTGTTTAGTTTTGAACTACTTCTCTCCTTCTGGGCTGATCCCTAAGGACTGTGCTATAGTGTCTTCTGAGACTCTAAATGAGAAATTACCTATCAGTGCCTTCTCCCCATTGAATGTAAAGGCAAATTATTTAGTCACTTCCTCGTTGCTTCCATTAAACTTTTCCAAGAAGGGTAGCCACTGTTTCTCTCTTAAAATTTCAATGCAGTCATCGTGGTACTGAGAGCTATCAAATGTGTTTGGTTCTACTCTATTAGACATTTTACAGAGAACTCTTGCCCTAACCCTCTTCGTTTATGCTTATTAATTGAACAAGGGTATTTTAGTTTGTTACCTTTGCTTTTCGCTCCACACAACTGACCTGGTGGCGTCCTCTGTTCTTCGCAATCAACTCCTTCAGTGGCTTGAGCAGTGACCGGATGACTGGCCTTGAATTTTGGCGAAGATAGAATTTTGTGAGCCCAAATACTGTGCTTTGCTCTCGTAGCACTTGGTGTTCTCGGTCTCTGTTTTTGAAATCACAGCACTTTGAATTTCTAATATGGAACACAATTTCTACAACTGAGAATGAAATAGGATTTAACAACCGACTCGGCCCAATTCAATGTAATAATAACAGAGCATATTCATAGTCCAATGACAGAGGAGTAGTTGTAATGGGTTGTGTGAATACCATCATTAGAATGTCGCGAGCATGTATGAAGTACTGGAGTTGTAATAACGGATATTCGCTTGCATGAGTCGACTTGGTCGAGCGATCATGTCATAAGTTGGTCGATTTTAAAAAAAAAATCAATGCATGAAACCATATAACATTTTGCTTCCCAAGAGTTCACCACCTGTCCCTTGCTCATCAGTTCTTGGCCGACTAAGGAGATGTTGGACTGAAAGTAAGGTTTGATGGTCGATAGGGAGTGAATAACAAGGTTGGGAGGGTGGTGGAATAGAGGATTAGAAATCGTAGGAAAAGTATGGGGATAGGCTAAAGCGTTGGGAAATGGTAGGAATTAGAAATATGACGAGAGTGGCGGATATGTGGGTAATTTTTTTGAAATTGATTATAAGAAATTATAGTCATCACATTTAACACTAAATTAATCTAAGAATTTAAATGTTAAAGATAGAAATGATAACAATAATTTACACTTTTATTGGTTGATCAAGAGTTGAGTTGGCATGCATAGATAGGATTTCTTGTTCAGATATGATGAATCTTTGTTGTCCATAATAGGTCCCTCTGAGATAAATTTGGATACAACAGGTCCCTCTGAGATCTGGAGAATGTTTGTGCAGCCTCTTCGAAATCTGGAAAAGACTATATGTGTGCAGCTTCCTTAATCTTTGATGTTTGATGGAGCCTCGGTGACAAGCAACCTTTGGATCTATGTTGAACTTTGTTGAAGCTTTGCTGAAGTAGCTTGAGGTAGCAGTCTCTAACAGGTCCCTCTATTATTGGTGCTGGTATCATGGTCTTCTGAACAGGTCCCACTGCATAGTGCTTAAAACAGGTCCCTCTGATTAAAACAAAGACACAAACAACTTCCTTATTGAAATACTGAAGTGCTGAAACAAACTTCTTTGAGAATTTACAATGAAGAGATAAACACTTTGAAAATTTGCAGTGAGGAGATGAGATAAAAAAAAACAAAAATGCTGATGCTTCTCCCCCACTGAAGCTTTGACTTGTCCTCAAGTCATTATTGAAGCGATAAATCAACAGGAAACAAAAAGAACAAGGAATTCTTACCAGCCAAAGAATTGGTTTTCAAGTAAGAATTCTGGGTTAGAGTGTGCCAGAGTCTGGTTTTCACATCTAAAACATTATTGAATTTTTTTATTTTTTATTTTTTAAGTTATAAAATGGAAATGAAATGAACTAACGTAGAGATACTACAGCTGAAGGCTGCAATATCTCAACCTCCCTTTGCTGAGATACAGTTTGAAGAAAATCCTCCTTGGTGATGGGCTTGTGATAGAGTTTCAATCTATGGCCATTGACAAGAAAGGAGTGACCTTCTCCATCAATGGTAATAAGCTGGACTGATCCATTCTCATGAGCTTGAACTATTTCATATGGGCCCATCCAATGTGTGGTAAACCTGGCTTTATGATCTCTGAATTTAGAGTCAAAGAGTAAAGCCCAATCTCCTTCTTTGAACTGTTTCTTCTTGATATGTGCATCATGCCACTGCTTCCTTTGTCTTTGCATGAGGAGTGTTGTCTCCTCTGCTTGCTGCCTCATTTCATCCATCTGGTTCAACTACTGAATTCTTTCTTGTTGTGCTTCATTAAGATCAATTCCCAAATCTGCAGCCATCTTAAAGGTATGTATTTGAAACTCAATAGGAAGCATTACCTCTTTTCCATACACCAATTG
>APFE030667589.1:0-12171 GCA_000404065.3 Pinus taeda | reverse complement strand
TATTTCATTTATTTATTGTAATCTTTCTTTGTCCTACAAAATACAACATAAATATTTTAGAAACTAAAGTAGAGGAAAGTATAAAACATACCTAGATATAAAGTATATGAAAAATAGCTCCAATATTTATCTTCCAAAGTTAAATGTTAACGACATAGTCCAACGTCTCCTATGGAGCTCCTCCGCAATCTTTCAAACGAACAAAAGAAACTAAATAAAGCAACAATAAAGAAGGCTTTAAATGGGATGGCGTGACCTTGATTTATAAGTGTTGTACAAACCAACAGACAAATGTGGAAATTTGTTGGTTCGGCAAGTAGAACAATCATCTTCCTGTTACGCGACGAATGTACCCTTCTCCATTTCCTTCCTCTCAACAACACGATCATATTTTTCTGTTGCTTTTCCGGCGTCCTCTTTTCTTATTTTCTATGGGGTAGTCCCGATTTCGGTCCTCATCCTCTTGCAACTCCACGATAAAGAAATAGTCCATACCTCTTTTAACACGCACCCGAAAAATCAATAAAAGCTCAAAAAAAAATAGCACATACCTCTTTTAACCACTGCACAACATGTGGGAAGTATATCAACCAAGCCAACATATCCTCTCATCTCGCATGGAGAAGCAAATCCAAACACTTAAAAACAAAGACCCAAAACAAAACAGTTAAAAACAAAAATTACCATTATCTAAACAGCAAAAGCAAAATCCCCAAAAAAAATAAAACCCAAAACCGACGAAAAAAATACAAGCAAAAAGACGATGGACATTGCTAAATCAGAAAGAAAAAGCAGAAATGAAAAAAGAAAAATCAACGAGGTGCAATGCTAAATCAACCCAATACCCAAGATGCTCTACCCTGTAGCTACACTCAGTTTATGTCTTGCTTTGTACCGGCATTCTGCTCTGCTACATGCGAAAGGTATCACCGCTAAACAAAATTGAAGAACATAAGAACACATGTACTTTCATATATTATATATATATTTAGAGGTAATCGTTACATATATTTAGAATGAATAGAGGTAATTGATATATACACCATTAATTAACTGAGGCTGTTTACAGAAATGGAATATGACGACCTTCTTTTTTGAAATTCCATCACGTGTTCTCTTGCTGGTTCTTCAAACGAGGGTTAGAATATTGGAGGGTCAAATTACCCTAGCATGCACCTTCTACTGGTCCAAGGGTTGAGGATTCCTGCACTATGCCAATTCGCTTCGTTTTGCAGAGTATCGACGACATACCGCAATTTTTTATGGGGACCACCTGATTAGGCTTTGGACCCATAACTCCGGAACTCCCATCCCATGCTCGATCACCTGGACGAAATGAACCACCATGCTCCTAATCCATGTGATCCTGATCTTCATCCTACAATTTACAGAAATTTCCATGGATCCCTTCGAAATTCTATGTAGTCCCTTCACATTCATGTAGTGGCGCCCACGCTATGTATGGGTCTGCATTCTCCCTCTGGATGCCAAGTGGTTAAGCAGCAACTCCCACGCAGATGTGCCCCAGCCAGCTTTTCTTCCAGCTCTCTCGATCGTAAGTTCAGTCCTTATTTACTTATTTCTAGTGTCCACAACGCCTATGCATTTTTCAATTCACATGATAGCCGTCTTATGCACCTTCCATCGATACCCTCGGATACACTCCACGACCTTTTACTCACATAAATTTGTGTTTTAAATGCTTTCTCCTGTGGTGCCCACATTGCTGACCTGGCTGATGGTCGTTTTCAAGTTGGGAGTGTCGTTGTTAGAGTAGGTTAACGTTTATTTCATGTTAACATCCAAATTAGAAACTTTAGTTTTATATATAGTAAAAAGTCATTAATCAAAATAAAAATAGAAATTTTTCAATTACAAATATGGGAAAATTTATTAACAATAGATTTAATGTTTAAAATGGTCAAACTTGTTGATCTTTTTTTTGATATTAATAATTTAAATATACATTTCAGATTAACAATTTTGCAGGTTGGTTTTCAAAATGCAAAAATGTTACCCGTTATCTCAACTATAACATGGTTAATTTATAATACAATAATTTTATGACGATAACAATGATTATGTAAAAAAAAACTAAGTAAAGATGAAGATATTCCCATGAGGCATACCAAAGGGAATTCTTAACAAGTAGAGCAACCACGTATTTAGACTGAAGGGAAATTCATTGATATCCAAGATTTTTCCACATATGTAATTGAATAATAATAAAATAATTGAAGAGGACTATTTGCAACTTACCATGGTTTATACTTGTCCCAAAGGCTACCATAAAATATTCAAGGACCTATTCAAAGGCAAGAGATTTTCCTATAATTGGTGCAAACACAAGAAGAGTTAATCTACAAATTGTTGATGAGATGCAATTCTATCATACCCATGAAGTTTCATACCCTTAGTCTTTTTTTAGGGTGCCATACCCTTAATACTTCAACTCAATACTTCTTCAATTAGAAAAAAACGTGTGGGATAATGGGCCCCCTTGTATGACTCCACAAGGTGGAATGAATGTTGAGGGTGACCCATTTACGAAGATCAAGAAGAAGCCATTGGAAATAAGTTTGCTTGTTCTAACTTTGAGGATGATATTACACTAAACATGCTCCATTTTGCTCAATCAAATCCTTCTATAATTGAAAAATATATTTGAATGCATCTTTATTGCATTGTCACAGATAATCTGACATGATTTATATTTTTCTAGAAGTGATATGTTGTGGTACATTTTCTCATTGGAGCTTCTTTCCACTATTTAGCTAAATTCTGCTAGACATATGGATTATTTAGCTAAAATGCTTCAAAATTAAATCAATGATTTTTGGGATTCATGTCTAATCTAGTTTCACACTTATTGGTCAATGATTCAAGCCCATGCTTCCAAGAAACTTATTGGCCCTATGATCATTAAATATTTTGAAAAGGAAATTCATCTAGTTTAGAGCTAATGTGATCAATGACCCCTCTTCTATTGTCCTGGGTGTGAGTTTCATTGGATGTTTTCAATTCAACTAAAATTAGGCTTCAATTACTGACTTCAAAAAACCAGAAATCTACATCTGGTCATCGCATACCTATGATTTGAATAGAAAGTGGAATCCACCCATGGTATCCATCCACGGTATCCACCTGTGCTATTGTAACTCAAGAATCCAACGAGAATACTATAAATAAAAAGCCTCACTTGGTAAAATGACAGATAGTTCCTTCACATTGTAGGGTAAATGATTTATCCATATAATAAAGAATTATATTTTTTTCATATGTAGTTAGGTATTCAGTGTGTGTGTTTTTTCTTCAAGGTTTTTCTAAGAATAGTTGCATGGCATATTTATATTCTTTCTCTCCTACTTTCTTTCATTATTGATTGTTCCTAGATCATATCCCCTATGATCTAGATATGTGGTATGAGAGCCAAGTTGATATAATAAATGTATGTCTAAGCCATTGCTATGAGATTCTAGTTATTATTTAGATGGAAGATTAAATTTTCTCCTTGGCGAGGGTTATGCCTTTTATTTCCTCAAATCATCAGAAAGGGGAAAAGGATCAAACCCTATGGTTTTGGTCATCATTAGAAGGGTTGTAGGAAGCTCTAAGATGGAGTAAAATAATGACGACATGCCCCAAACAAGAGATGTGGTGGAGTAATTGTAGATTAGAATTGATGTTAATATTTATGTGCCCTTCGATGATGGAAAAAATGGATTGCATAACTTTTTTTGTAAGAACAAAACACTAGTCTAGGTTCTAATCTAGTGGAGCCATGGCCTCATGGACAAGCTACAGGCCTACATATTACTTAAAGATGGTTCTCCCAAGAAGCAATGGTACATGCTCAAAGACCTCAATAAACCTCATTATGTTGTTTCCTTTATTGATTCCACCGTGAAATACTACCTCACCAACCAAGAATCGAGAGATTATAGCCATGCATAAATTAAGGATGGATACGTGGCATATGCTTGGGAGGAGAAGATGCACAAATAATCTAGGATTTTATTCTATTTTCTCATCATTCCCCACACCCCAGACTACAATGTTGAACATTATAATTATGTGGAGGATACCATGGATAGGGCCTATGCTTGGCTCACTACCTGTCAAGCCTCTAGAGTGCTCCTGCTTCTCCCCAACATTCAAACTGACCCTTTTCTTGCCAAGATACCTCGCAAAAGGGTGACCACTATGCTTAGCACAGGGTCCCTCTCTGACCTCTCAAGAATATAAAATCCAAGGATTTATATCTTTTAAGGGTACAATTACATCAACATGAGTGACGTCATAGTCTCCATGAATTTCATAGGAAATGGTGTGAATGGATTCATTATATTTCATCTCATACCATCCAATATTTTAGCCACCACCGACATGTTTGAAGAAGTTAAAATTTTTTCATAGAAATACATGTTCACAAACCAAAAAATGATGGCCATAGTGCATGGTGAGTTTGTGCTCCATAATAGGGGTAATGAAAGCTATGGATGTCATGTGGTAGGGTTCCAGAAAATGATCCATGCATTTGGTTCATGTATATATTCTCCCAATGATGTGTTTCCCACTACCTATGGATGAGATCCTAGAGTGAAGAGCCTCTTATTTCTTCATATTGTAGCTAATACATGTTGAATATTTCAGGTCAAATTTCAAATCACATCCAAAATGAGTGGAATATTTCGGATCTCTATGCACAACACTAAGAATTCCATTGGAATATTTTTGATGTTTCCAAACCCGTCACCTATGTAAGATTTCAAAGGTTTTCCATTGCGAAATCCTTTTCCAATCGAATACTTATGATATTGGCCCTTCTCAATGGAATAATTTTTTTGTAACCCATTCTAATGGAAGATTATCATTCTTGACCCCCCCCAACAGAAGGATTTTGTCACTGGTACTAGTTGGGTGAAAACTTTTGACATCATGCACAACAAGATGAAGACATTTGAAATTATAACCTTCTAGGGGAAACTTCCATCATAGACCCATATCAATGGGGATTTTACCATCTAGAGCCTATCTATACACTATTTGTATCAGAGTTGGCCCACAAGTGTCATGGGGTATCAATACCTCTTGACCTTCATTTATCACAATTGTGGGTCACCTACAAACCCATGTTTATGGATCAACTACAAAACACCCTTTCCATTGATGTTCATTTTCTAGGCTAGACACTATCAATATCAAAGTTAGCCCATAAGCATTATAGGATACTATATCCTTTGACCTTTTCTCACCATGATTATGGGTCAACCACGCAAAACACTTATATTCATTGGCTCATATTAAACAAAAGCTTCTAACAAGGGAAATTGACACAATGGGAAGCATTTCCTCCTAAGGGAAAAATCTTGATCCTAATGGAAAGTAGTATCCACACATGGTATTTACCCATGGTATTGTAACTCAAGAAGGCACCTAGAATACCATAAATAATGGGCGTCACCTTGTAAAAGGACAAATATGTCCTTCAAAACGTAGGATAAATGATTTCTCCATTTAATAAAGAATTATTTTATTTTCATATATTGTTATGTATTTACTGTGTGTATTTTCTATTTAAAGTTTTTATAAGAATTGTTTCAAAGCATATTTGTATTTTCTCTCTCCTACTCTTTATAAGCATTTATGGTTTCTAAATCTTAGACACCGAGATCCGTATCAACCTCCCCTATTTTCATCCAAGGATTCAACCATAAATATTGTTCCACAAATGGGTAACCATGTCCTATAATATAAGGGATGGGTTGAATATTGTGAAAAAAAAAAACATATATTCCTAGTTAGATTGGGTCCATAAACAATGGAAATGAAGCCCATTTATGTCAAACATATTAGTTGATACTTTATTGTGACAATTATTTGAGTGGAAGAGGTGTTTGAAAGCATAATCTCATGGTGGATGTATAATAAAGTAATTCCCCTTGATGCCTCATGTACATCTAATATTATTGAGCTATAGTTTATTGAACAAGTAGTATCAATTTTAGACAACATATCAAATGAGCACTTTGTTTCCTATAGAATAGCCATAGTTGGCTTTTCTTTCAGAATTTTATTTTTAATAAATATTTTTTTTTTCATTCATTCATCTAATAATTTATGATAGTATATTCTTTGGGCGTTTGAGCGGGTGGGGTGGAACATGTTCATCATCAACGCCATTATTCTTAAATTGATTGGCATTTCTCTCAACTCTTGTAGAAGTTTCTTAGTTCTTCTTTATACAACCTTTTATTCTATTTTCCTATTTTCATCACTATTTTATTGTTTTAGTTTCAACTGCTAAAGAGATAGACTAGTGATTCTTACATTATATTTTTTATTCCTAAAATTATCCTTTTTTTATCAAGGCTTTTGTCAAAATTTGAATTTATTGATTCAATATTGACTCAGTCTATTTCCCATCCCATTCTAATACTAAATATTGTAAATCAAGCTTTCTAAGCTCCATATCTTCACATTCCTCTAAGTTTGTTGGGTCCCTAACGTCTTAATCCATTTATGTGTCTTTGTTGTCTCCACCATTATTGTTTCTTCACTTCATTCATTATATCATTCTTTCCCATGTTTCTTATAACTAGTGGGATTACTCCTTTGGATTATTGGTAACCTTGTTTAATACTTCCACCATCTTCTTGGATAACATTTCATTTCAATTACATGATATTTTCCAATGAAATCAACATCCAAGGAGGCGTTTTTACTGGATTTTTTCTTTCTTACCACATTTTCAAAACTCCTAGGTTCTTTCTCCATTTATGATTTAGGGACAGAGGAAGATTTATTAAGAGGAAAATACCTAAATATGTTCCCTTGCTAATGATATTTGTGTTGATGTCGCTTGTTGTGATGAAATTCCTCCTACCAACATCCATTCAACTGAGCCTATATTAAGAACATGTTTTGGTACCAGAAATACTTGCTCATTGTCCCATGTCTTCAAACGTATGTTAGTTGTTTGGAAAATACAAGGATGCAAATTTGGAGAATAGTTTCGTCTAAGGAATACATTCTTTTAACTATGAATTTTTTTTCTAGTCTCCTAGGATAAACTATTAGTTGTTCAATATTGTATGAAAACTAAAAATAGACTAAGAAAATATATCTAAAATTGCAACAAAAAATAAAAGAGCAAGAAGGAGCAATAAGAAAAAAACAATGAAAATTGTTTCTACACTTCAAACCATACAAAGTAAAGTGTGCACGCTATTTTGAAGAGAAAACTCTATACTAAACACACAAACCCAATAACCAAAATAAGATAAATTATCTCACTCCCCATATGATTAACAAAAAGAGGTAAACACATGAGTAATTCACTATAAAATGTATTTTCAAATATTTAAAACCTTTAGTATTAAAGTAGCTTTAAAATATTTAAAATTTATTTAAATTATCAATATTAAAAAAAAAATAACACATTTTGAATAGAAATTTACATACTAGCACAATCATATAAATTAAATGGTTAGTGAATGTTAATAATTATCAATCCATAATAAAGACCAAAACATTTACTTCATGATACATCATAGGTTGCTAAAATTTCAAATTTTATGAAATTAACATTATTATTATTATCATTATGATTATAAGCTAAACATATATTCATTTAAGAAAGAATGGAAAAAGATTTTTATCCATGAAGATTTAGATCCACTTTATTATGGAGTTTCTTAATATATAAATAGGGTATGTACAATACCATGGACTAGAGCCATGTATTTTCGATATCACGTGCCGAAAAAACCATAACTCATTTCAAATGAAACTTGCTCATATGATATTTTGTTAACTAGTAGTTCCACCATATGTCGCAAAGAAACACCATAAGGTGGGAGCATAGACCTTTATTTGAGTTTATTTTACAATGGTAAAATTAACAAAGATTTCTTGCATAGAAAAAGGAGAAAGATGGAATGGGAGGGAGTCAAAGGCTTGTTACATTGATATGTGTATTATTATGGAATTGGATGGGACACACATGATTAAATAGTGGGATACATCAAATCATTTTCTTCCTTTTGAATCCTCAACATTCAGCAATGAATTCATCTGATTGTTAACTATTATCCTACATCCCATTCCACATATGTGTTCTTAAGCCGAAGTGCCAACTATTCCAACAAGAGGAAGAAGGAAATGCTAACTATTTTGGCCATTGTATGGTTGTCCCAAAGTGCAAGGACATGGTCAAGCTTGGCCAAGTAGTTGAGAAAATCCATGCCGAGAAGTATAATGGAGCTGGAGTTGGTCCACACCCAAAGACTTCACCATACATTCCCTAGATGGAACTGATTTAGCTTCTACTGTTGATACCTATCAACACTCACCAACGATACTTTAGGTGGATTTGTTAGTTTTAATTGCAATCACAATATAATAAATATAGCATATACTAAACATTCCTTCACACTAATTCTTGTTTTGATGTACATTTAGTGTTTATTAAGGCATTGTGAAAATATTGAGTGAAATCCTGATAGATAGATCAAAGTTTGTAAGCATAGATATCAAAGAATACATGTGACCTTTTTGTATTTACTTCTTCAAGAATTCATTCCATCATGGTGTTGAGAGATATTTGAAATGCAACCATCACATCCAGTGTCCTGTTTTTTGTTTCTCGTTTATGGAAATAATAGTGTTGTAGATGTAATGTTTTTTTTTGTTTTCTATTGTTAGAAAATTATATATTACAGAGCAATGGAATACATAAAATATATTGCAGAAATACAAACACAGAAAACACACAAAACAAGAGAGACACTATATGCGTGGTTCACCCAATTTGGGTTATGTCGATGGAGAAACAGCCAGTCCTTCCTTTTATATTATCTAGCAAAGTGAAGAGATACAACCTACAACAAATCCATTGTAATTCCCTTTTTCCTCTCACACAATCTCCTCTCTTTCTCACTCAGAATATAGAGCTACATAGATGCAATACAATTCCCTCATATATAGTGAGGGGTTTCCTTCTAGGAAAAAAACACTAAATTAAACATAACTTCTACCGTCATATCTTCGCCTAATGAATGACCCATATTATACAAAATTACAACATTTTACAAGGCAATTTCACATATATTTTTAGCCAAGGGGGTCCCCACATTGGACCCCAGTTCATAATGCCGCCTCTTTTTAGGGGAATTTTCCTATTTTGTATTGTTTGGCATTCCCATTTTTTTAGGGTTGTCACAATCTAGGATATCCTCTATCCCTCACTCCACAGTAGACAACAACCCTAACCCTACCTCTTTTTAGGCGAATTTTCCTATTCCCTCTGCCAGCTTCAATATTCTAGTAGTTAACCCTTGGAACTCCTCCCCTTCTCCACATATGGACTCACAAGGCAATCACAACCCCTTCCTAGACCATTCGACAACTACATAGACTAGTAAGGCTAGGAAGAGTAAGTGTGTCAAGGCCTTCAGAAAGGACATCAATCTTAGATTTGGGGAAGGTATCACTATGGCAAAAGTGGTGGATACTGCAAATAGAATTATAGTGGGGCGTGTGAGGGGAAGAACATATTCGGCCAAGTGGCTTTGCTTCTAGACCTTCGATATTTGGGTCACTTTACTTAAGGAAATTACGTCAATCACCATTCTAAGTCCACGACGGTTTGCCCTCAGTTTCCACCGAGAAGAATATAGGGATTGGATACTCTCCCACTACTGGCATATCAAAATGGACCCTATGTTTCTAAACAATGGATCCCCCTCTTTAATCGAGAATGAGAAAAGTTAGGTGTTGGTCTGATTTAGGTTCGTATTCTAGGGATACCTATACACTTTTGGTTGGAGGACATATTTTTTCGCATCAGAAATGCACTGGGTACCTATTTGGATCATGATAAGTCATATACAACTTATAACAAAAAATCTATGGCCCACATACTGGTTCACCTGGACACTAAAGAAGGATTGGAGGAAACAATTACTCTGGACTAGAAGAATTTAACTCGCAAAAAAACCCTACACTATGAGGGAGTCCCATTTAGGTGTGGAAGGTGTCACAAGGTAGGGCACCTATATAAGGAGTGCCCATTGGTGTCATGGTGACTTCTTCATTAGAAAAAGGCACTAGGAATCCACAATATGAAGATCATGTGGTGGAAGGACAACCTCCTCACGTTACCAATCTGATGGCTATGGATGGGGATACTTCTCTACCAACTTGTTTTGCCTCTCTACAGCCTACATCCTCGCCCATGATGAGATCTTGGACTATTGCGGTAGCTTCTCTCTCCACGTGTACTCTTCTTTCTCTCTATTCTTCTGTTTCTTTTATATGCATTGCACAACAATTACATGTTACATATGCATCCATTCCTATCTTTTCCACATTCCTTCTAGCATGCCCACTCGATCATCCTTCTACTATCTTCTCCACTACCCCACCCTTTGTTGCTAGAGCTGACTCTATCACTACACCTGGGCCCTCCACCACTTCTCAACTTACACATCCATATAACCTCCGACCTCGAGGTATCCATCCCTCTTGGACCATCTAGATTGGGTCTATCTTCCCTCCCTATTGATACCAAACCCACTTGAGGGCACCCTTCTAGGATTTCGAGAGCTATCCTTCTTGTTGGGGTAGATGTGGCCTTGGGAAGATAGACCACAATTCATAGGTTCTTAGGAAAAAGAACACCCTTAATCAAGATGATCCATGAAGTGGTTGTCCTTCAAATGTAGAGGGTTGGCTAGCCCTACTAAAAAACTAGCCTCGAGGGACTCCTAGATACAGAGCCATCTGACATAATTTTTTACAAGAAACCCTTACGAAGGCAGAGTAGGTTTCCTAGATTTGTCACTCTATGATGCATGGTTGGTGCTTTAATGCCCTAGATGTCAATGGGTGATCTCAATGTATTGCACTCGGCATCAATATTCAATCCATCAACCCCATTTCGGTATGGGGGGGACCTAGATTCCTAGGAATGGATATTTTTTCCTTGGAGATGGGAAGGAACTTTCGTATCATCGATGTTTATCCACCATATCATAGTATGGTGGAGCTCTGGAATCACCTCTTGCAACTATCTTTGATGAATTCTAATCACATAATTTTGGGTGGAAAACTCAATTTCACTATTTGTCATGAGGAATCCTATGGACATCATACACAGCTGGATCCCCTATTAGATTATATGGAACATCTATTGTAACAACATCATATGATTGACATCCCCATGAACAAAAAGAAACTCACATGGCATAATAGTAGAATTGGTGATGCTACTTTGGCTAGGAGATTGGATTTCTTTCTCATCAAGGAGGACTTGCTTGGTATCCTCTCTAATTTTCGTCAATGAATTGGATCTTGGGGTATCTTAGATCACTCCCACATCTATCTAGAACTAGATGGTACATCCCTAAAACCTAGAGCACCCTTTAAGTTCAACTCCACCTGGTTACAGGACCTCGAATATCACAAATTGGTCATCGATTTTTTGAGAGATTACCCTCCTTCCCAAGTGCAGAACCTAGCTGAAGGATTTTTTAGAGCAACCATGTATTTAGACTAAAGGGAATCAAAGTGGGAATGTTCTATGTAATTCTTTCAATAAGTCCTCTAAATATTTCTTAGGTTTAGTGAGCTAATATTAGTATTAATTTCTCAATTCCATTTCAATGTTAAAATCTCACTATAACTTCAAACCCTAACTGTCTTTTAGGGTTGAAAATAAGTTAATATGTTGATGTTAAACCATGGATAAATCGAAGAATTGTTTGTTCTTATATCCTTCATTTACCCATCAAACTTTTAATAATTGCTACCCTAAGAGTTCCTCTTATCTGTTACAGTCCCCCAACTATATTTGATGTTGGGCTTTGTGGCTGGTAAGTTTCCTTGTCTACCTTTGAAGATGATATTATACTAAATCTGCTCCATTTTTCTCAATCAAATCCTTCTATGATTTAAAAATATCTTTGAATTCATATTTATTGCGTTGTCATAGATAATATGACGTAATTTAAATTTTTCTAGAAGTGATATGTTGTGGTACATTTTCCCATTGGAACTTCTTTCCAATATTTAGCCAAATTCTGTTAAACGTATGGATTATTTAGCTAAAACACTTCTAAATTAAATGGATCATTTTTTGGATTCATGTCTAATATAATTTCAAACATA
>APFE030667579.1:0-12284 GCA_000404065.3 Pinus taeda | reverse complement strand
TTTTGTTGATGATTTTAATAGAATAACATGAGTATAGTTCATTAAAGATAAATCTTGTGTATTTGTTATCTTTCAACAATTTAAATCTATTGTTGAGTAGCAAAGCGTTAATCTCTTGAAGGCAATATGCATAGATAGTGGGGAGTAAAAAACCTCTAACAAGTTTGATTGTCATTGCAAAAATAGTGACATGCAAAATAAAATTGATAACTAGCTATACATGGTGACAAGATGGTATGGCCAAACAAAAGTATAGGACAATTGTTGAGATGGTTAGGAGCATGTTGAAAGGTAGAAGCCTTCCAAACATCTTTTGGGTTGAAATTGTAGCTCTATTTTTTTATTTTCTTAATATATTTACAACAGGAAGTGTGCAAAATATGACTCTATATTCGGCGTGGAGTGGAATAAAACCTAGTGTTTTTCATCTCAAATTATTCTCTTTAATTGATTATGCTCAGGAAAAGGGAGAAAACTAGATGATAAAAGTGTAAAGTGTGTTTTTGTTGGCTATTGTGAGAAGAAAAAGGGTTATAGATTATATAATTCACATTCTTGAAATCTATTGGTTAGTAATGTGTTTTCTAATGCAAATGTTTTAATGTGGAACAAGAAAATACAAGAATTATTTTACAACAAGATGAATCTTCTCTTTACACAAATCCAACCAATAGGCCAAAAAATTCTTATACTACATTCTCTCCATGATCTCCTTCAATTTCAAGTACTGTTTCAATTCTAAGTCCTTTTCCAAGAAATGTAAAACCCTTTATTGAAATTTATGCATATACTACTTTTACTTTAATACCCCAGATTGAAGCAAAGCCAAGATATTTCCAAAATGCAGTAAAAGATGAAGAGTGGTACCATGAGATTGGTAAATATATTATAGAAATTAAAAGAAATGAAACATGGGAGCTTGTGTATGCTCTTATTGAAAAAAAATCATTAAGGTGAAATTGGTACACAAAATAAAGTATGCACCTAATAAACCCAAACAAAGGAAAAAGAAAAATGAGAATGAAAACATAATAAACAAAGGAAAAAGAAAAATGAGAGTGGTAAAAAGGGTATGCTCCACAAAAACATAATAAATACAGTGAAACATATGCTCTTATTGTAATATTAGATGCAATGCGAATTTTTTTTGGCATTAGCCGCACAATATAATTGATTGGCTTAAATTTTTTATTCAAAATTAACATTTTTATTGAAGGCATCTTCATCAACCCCAAGTTGCATGAAATTAACACAAAGTATACAAATTGAAAAGGCTCTTTATGGGCTTAAAGAATGTATAGGAGCATGGTATAGTAAAATTGGTCATTATTTACTGAAAAGAGGATTTAACAAAAATGAAAGTGAACCCACATTACATATGAATTTATAAGGGTAGTTATAATGTTATTGTTTTCTCATATCTATATCATCATGTAATCTCCTAGTGGAAGAGTTCAAACATGTAGTGATGACTATATTTGAAATTATTTTCTTGGTAAAGAAATTATGAAAATTGATGCGGAATATTTATTTCATAAGGAATATATGTTGTAGATTTTTTTTTTAATGGAAAATGAAAAATAGTAAATTTATAAAAATGCTCGTGAATACAAATGATTTTTTTATGGGAAGAGGTGCATTTTATAGCATAGTATGAAGGAGATTTGTAATTCTTTCAATGTTGAACCTAGCATTGAGACATGTTCTTTTTAAAATGAAAAAATAATATTCTCTAAATACACATGTTGATCATAGTAAAAATAAAAATGAATAGACATGTTTGATTAGTATTAATTAAAAGCATTACCAAAAATCCATAATGTCACTCTCATTATAATAGATTAGTTGTTGGCATTACAACTACACAACTAGTGTGAAGAAGATGTGGTAAAAATATTTTACTCTCATACTCATCCATGAATAGAATATGTAGATTTGAGTAGAGTAACATATTTGTATATCTATTTTAGAGATATATAAAGTAATTAAAAGTGAAAACTCTAATTTTGACTATAAGAAACATATAAAATTATCTCGATAGAAAGAAAGTATAATTTTTTTTTTAAATATTGAATATAATAAAATATTTTGAATATCAAAGAAGAGGAAAGTCTGAAAATAAATAAAAATAAGTAAAATTAAATAATAATAAAGTAATTTATTGAATTTGAGATAAATTAAATTATGTTTATTAAAAAAGCAATTGATATTAATTTAATTCAATGTGGATTTATAAGTAATTATTCATTATCGAGGTAAAAGTAATTATTCACTAGTATTTAAAAATATATAATTATTCAATATATTTGAAAAAAATATGTTTATAAGTGGTGAAAATCGTTGAAGTAGTCTCATTACTTTAAAAAATTATAACAGTAGTTATATGAATTTTGAGATAAAATTATATTGTTTTATTAAAAAGCAATGATAATAATTTATCATATGGATCAAATAAAATATTTCATATATAGGGTTAAGTCATATTCATTAGTATTTAAAATATATTATATATATTCAATACATTTGAAAAAAATAATGTTTAATGATGTGAAATTGTTTTTAAAATGGTCTATTATTTACATTTTAGCATTTTTTTTAATTGTTTTTACTTCAATTTTGTCTAAATCAGAAACATATTCTTATAATTACAAATGTGTCTTTACACAATCCATGTGTGTATATATTTAAAGCTAAACCTTCTATCATTTTGAGAAATATTATTATATATATTATCAATATATACAAATATATATACAGTGATATAGAGAGGATTCTTTCCACTAGCTAGAAAGGTAGATTATATATCTTTTAGAAGTTTGTTATCAAATATTATGTATTTTAAGACCACTAGAAATGATTGGATTTTAGATTCGAGTAACATTCATTTTGGAGTAGCAAAGTTTTTTTTTTTGTCTCTCCGGAACAAGCAATTTTAGTACCTAGTATATTTCAACAAATTATTTTCGGTTGGTTGTTACACTTATAATGATTGGCCCCTTTAGTTCAGGATAGGAAAACTATGTTTTAAGCTTAGGATGATCAATATCATTTCCCTGAAAGAAAAAATCATTTATTTCATTATATTCTAAAGAGGGAGATTAGATTGTTACAATATACAATATGTGAAATTATTTGACTGAAAAGAAAACAAAATGCCACAATTATTTATTATGATTATTTATTTGAAATTATCATAAGTAAATACATAGTATTTCTTACTCTTAAATAACATATTGATTTCATAAAAATTCATGTAGCAAAAAGATTGAAATAAAATTTTATAAAACAAATTATATTTTTTCCAATATATTTATAAAAATACTACCAAAAGAGGAGTCCCATTGTAGGAGAAAGAAATAGAAAGTGTTGAGAACTATTTTTAATTCTAAGTACTACCATATTGCATAAGGGAATTGTGTACAAATTAGAATACGAAATTCTGACCGCTAAAACCTAAAGTAAACTTCAACAAATCAATAGGAAGCGGAAGTGGAAGTTAGAATTAATGTTAATTGATTAGTTGGAATTATATGACTAGTAGCAATTTCCATAGATGAAAAATTATAAAGGCCATATAAATGTATTGATAGTTATATATATAAATGATAAGAAGTATAGTTATATATATAAATGATAAGAAGTAGAAAGAAATATATGGATGTTTTAGATTCAATATTTATATTAATTGTATTTGTATTTGAGTTAGGCTTCTCACAATTTCCACACATCCTTAAACTATAATTTTATTATATGAGAAAATAATTACACTAATTTTTACCATATTTTCATTAATTATGATTAGGTCGCTAGGCTTTTCTTTTGATTCAATTAACCTCTGATTTTAGCATACATAGGTTTAACATCTGTGCACAAATGACCTCACATTTTACGCTAACTTTACGACGTTAATGTTACCGACTAGTTTGCCGTTGGTTCCCTAAATCGTGTCGTTGGTTCCGCATATCGTCCCGCGACTACCTACTGGTTCCAACGGCATGCTCTCTGCTCGAGTGGCAACATTTTTGCTGATTCTTTTACATTTCCTCCCGCCATATTGTCATCGGCAATAGCTTCCTTGCCCGGAATAGCACAACAGCTCACTTCTCCATTTGCATGTGCATTGCCATTTTCTTGTGAGTTTACATAAGAAAACCTTGTCCAAAACCTTTTTTTTCAAGTCCAGGGCAACTTTTAGAAGACAAACACACGCTGGTAACTTTTTTTCTAACTAGTGACTAGGAGTGGGCCTTTTGATAGGAAAATCTGCACTCAATTTCTCCTAAAATGGAGGAGAAGTTTCTCTTATTAAAAGCTTCCATAATGGCGAGACGATTACAGTTGAGTTGAATAAATATTAGAGCGAAACCTTTCATTGGTGGTTCTTGATCTTACTTTCATGGATTTTCCCCTTGAAATGTAGAACCTTTCCCTCCCTTTATGCATCCTCAACTCCCTCTCGTTCCCTATAAATCAAACCCCTACCATGTACTTTTGGTTATCTTCTAGTTGTCTATTGGTTGGTTTCCCTACTATGTTAGAAACTATGCCCAAATGTTGCCCATTTTTCTAAAGAGAAAGGAGCGCTTGAAGCTCTTGATTAGGACTTGGAAACTCACCTAAAGGAGGGTTCTAACATCAACGTTTGAGTGGTTGTATGCTTCCCTTACTTTTTATTAATAATATATTATGTGTTTGCTTTCTATTAAGTGTGTAAATCATTACTCATTTAGTGTGGTAGTCCTTGATCTGTCACATAATTTATGTTAGAATGAATTATGGTATGTATGTTTTTCTTGTCTTTGTTTAATCTTCCTTGCAGTTGTTCATCCACAAAGACATAGAAGGCATTGTGCTCGGAAGCTAGAAGATCTAGAACGACACCAAAAGGCATTAACATCAGAGTGAAGTAGGTCATCTATCTTCCCTTGTATTAGGTCATCTATCTTCGCTTGTATTTTCTGATATGAACTAACAAAATTTTCACAAATTTATTTAGTTTGTTGTTAGATCCTCCTATAAGACTGGAGAGATTTCTATCCGTAAAACAAATTGTCTGCACAACAAATATTCATTATCCTCCGAATCTGATGTCAACATTTTTAACCAAGCCTCTACACATGTTATGAGAGGAATACTATATCCAATGGGCTGAAGTCCCAGCATGACAAGAGAGATGTATGGAGAAACTCCAGCCTCCCCTCGCATGTAGTATAATTCTCTGAGAATGCGCCGAATCATCACTGAGAGTGTCAATATGTGCAACATGCCTTCTACACTCTTGCAAAATATGATCTATTCTCTATGTCTCCTATATAGAATGGGAAGTGTCTCGCTCTAAATCTGCCTAAAGAAAGAATGCGTCATCTTCGGTTCGCTTTGTTGTGACTGAAAGCTTCATAGTTGGATTTACAACCCACCTCGCATTTGTAGGTGGATACTCCAATTTTACTTCAACTAGGCAATCCAAACCATC
Source organism: Pinus taeda (assembly GCA_000404065.3). Classification (NCBI taxonomy): domain Eukaryota; kingdom Viridiplantae; phylum Streptophyta; class Pinopsida; order Pinales; family Pinaceae; genus Pinus; species Pinus taeda. The sequence continues at coordinate 6,811 of APFE030667579.1, read as the reverse complement.
CTCCAGAACATCATTCTCATGCAAAAGATTCTATGGAGCTCGAACATCCCTGCATCCTATAAGGTACAATAATTTGTCACTGTGGCCTTAGATGAGTGGATAATCATGCTTCGGCCAATGGAAATCCGTTGACCGGAAACAAGACCATAAGTATAACAACAATCGTTCTGCCCCTACTTTTTTGGTAGAACACATAGAATCAGCCACTTTACAAGTAATCAAAAACAATTTCCCTTGAGCTTCCATTAAAAACCGTAGAAAAAAGTCTATCTGACCATCTAAGAGGAGTAATGCTCTTGTTTTGTATTGAGTAATCTCTAAAGAATCCTATATATAGATGTTTATGCTGGAGATTTCCATCAATATCATGTTCATAAATGCTTAAGAAAACAGCCTGTCATGTCATTAGTGTTAAACACTTCTTATAATGAATGAGATGATCAATTTTCCATACATCAATAGGTATTCATTGTAAATTTCCATATCAAGCATACCCCAAACTTTCCGTCTCATCTAGATCATCTCTATAATATAGTAAATTGTTTCATAGCATTATTCCTCGAAGAAAAGGTCAGTTATGTACATTTATAACAACATATTATGTAATATCGGCCCTGGGATAGCTCAATCCATTAAAATCACGGGTAATGAAAACCCAAGTACAAGACTAGATTAATTAACGATTTGTCTAATCACAGAAAAACAACATTCTATTTGATATCACTCTTAAAAGAAAGCAGAAATTTATGTTCTACCAGAGGGATCTTTATTTATAAGGTAACTTGGTACGAACTCAGAGAGTTCTCCCCCTTATGGCAGTTGCCACTGGCCTGAACGATTCCTTTTGTACTCTCAGGGCAGCGAGCTTACAAATTTGTTGATATTTCAAATATTATTCAATTATTCATAAACCGAAGCGTCCTTAAACCTAGGGTACAGATCTGCGCGAGTTTATCGATTCTCTTTTATTGATTTAATTAGCCATGCCACATTGAGATGGCATTTATCGTATAGAGAACTCTTGTCATTTTATTTCTTTGACATTTCAGATACATCTCTCCAAAACTATGTTTAAGAACGGGTGAGCATCTATATTTATTTGGGCATTATAAAAATTATAAAGGAATTTTGTGGATAGTTGTTTAAGTGTATAATTTATATTTTCGCATTATATAAGTATGAGCCTACGAGGATGTATGATGACGTTCTGTATTTTATATATTTTTATTAGGCATTAAACGAGTTTAAGGGTCCATAGTTGTACTGTTTAGATTTTTCGATATAGCTCTCTCAATGAAGCATTAAAGATTAGATTTTACATTAAATACAAACTACAAAAGTAAACATGTGTGTAACTTAGACCGAAATTATATAACCCACGTATTCCTGTAGTGAAGTTCGTCGACCATTAAATGAGCATTTATAATGCCTTTTCGGCTACTTGCTTCTAAATCATTTAGTCTAGAATAAGTCATACGTTTAAGTCCAAAAATTAATTTACCATTTAAACTAAAAATTAATTTACCGTTTAAATTAATTTTTTAAAATAGTTAAAATTATTTATTATAATTTAGTTGTCAAATTGGTAGAGAGAATAAGTTGTAAAATTAATAGAGAGGATAAGTATTTTTTATTTCTATTTGTTAATGACTAGTTACAAATTATGTTACTTGAATTTAAGGTGTGGTGGTTAGTAAAGGGGAAGGTTTTCACTCTTGCAAGATGTCACTAGGTTTTGGGCCATTCACATATTTCCTTACCTCCGAGAAAAGCTTTAGCTCTTGCAAGATGCCACTAGGTCTTGGGTCATTCACATAATTCCTTACCTTCGAAAAAAGCTAGCTCTTAACCAAACAAAAGTAGTTTTATGGCATAAAAATCAAATTATTACAACATATAAAAGAAAACTTATTATGAAGTATTATATAAACCATGTCATTCAAAGTCAAAATATCCTAAGCAAAAAAAATAAAAAACTGAATTGTTATTTTTGAATTTTAAAATTTATTAAAATAATAACTTCACATTATTCTTTTTTAAGTTTTCATTTAACTTGAAAATTGATTAAAAATTGTTAATATTGTAAACTCAAAATTATTGACATTCTGTAAAATTTAATTGTTTCAAACTGTTTAAAAATTTAATTTATTATAATTATTTAAAAAACAAAAATCTAGATAAAAAAAAATATCCCTTTAATTAACATTTCGACATTTCTATAACTTTATTTTTAAATGAAAAAAATTACAATATTTTTTACATATTTTGAGTAATATAATACATATTTTATTTTATATGTAATAATAAAATATTCCATCTTATTAAAATTTAACAAAATTAGTAAATAAAATTATGATATTCAAAATTAAAGCTTGATGCAACTTCAATTCCTACATTGGATTAAGCTAGAGCTATGGGATTCATTAAGGAATAAAATTATGATATTCAAAATTTAGGCTTAATGCAACTTCAATTCCTACATTGGATTAAGCTAGAGCTATGGGATGCATTGAGATAAGCTAGAGCTATGGGATGCATTGAGATAGTAGTTAAATGTGGAGTTGCAGCCAAATAATATATATTAAACTGGGTTGATATTGTTTCTTGGTTATTATATATAACCAAATTAGTTGAATGTGGAATTGCACCCAAATAATATATATTAAAATGGGTTGATATTGTTTCTTGGTTATTATATATAACCAAATTTGTTAAGCAAATAAGCCTTCTTTTAAATTAGTTCATCTATTTTCGTTTACCTTTTCTATGAGCTAGTGACATGTGTCTAATAGCTCTACAATCTACAAGTGTGACAGATCCAAGTCAAACAGACTTTATACTCTCTGAGGGGTTTTCTAGTATTCCTGGTGCCATGCATTTACACTCAAAAGTCAATATCAACAACATTACAAAATGGCCCAAAGTGGTTGGTATTCTTCCCGTGAGCTGAAGGTATTGATTTGCTCAATTTATATACCATTAAACCAACCTTTACGATTGACACACGGAAAGACATAATAAACACAAGAATATTTGAGAAGTGACGCCACTTACTATTTACATAAGTGCTCTTTCTCTCCATTTTTCATTACGACTTTATTTTGGATCAACTACACATGTAGTTGTTTGAGTCGATTTAACTTCAATTTGACCTCAAATTTCATTGTAATTCGACAGTTTTTTGTTATTCAAGATTTTGAGAATATTTAAAATTGATTACCAGAAAAGTCAAAAGATTTTTGGATATTTTTGGAAATTGGTTTGATTAAAATTTTTTTTTTTAATAAAATTAGAAAAATGAAAAGTTTTAAAAAAAACCTATTAAAAATGTTGAGAAACAAAACAAGACTATATCTAAATAAAGTGATTTGATTATAGTCTATTAAATTTAGTCTTTACATTTTCATATTTTGTACTCCACAATTTTGGGTTAAATGTTTTTCGCATAACAAGTTTTTTTTTTCCCTAAACGAGAATAAGAACTTTTATAGTAATAGTAATTTAAAAACATCATTTGCCACTATTAAACCAGGTACAACTATGTATTTTGTAAATACCATAAACAAATATCTCTCCAATATAGAAGAAAAAAATTGTTCACCAATCCACTCTACTAACATCCCTTGACCTTTTTTCCGTCCATAATTTTGAGTTACATTATTTTAACCATCAAATTTATTTATTTTAATTTTAATGTTAATTTTTTTTATCAAAAAATTGATTAATTTAAAATGAGATTATGTTTTAGAAATTCAAATTTAATTAAATCAATAAAATCATAAACAATTAAAATTAGAATGAGTAGAGATTTAACTAACTAAATAATAAAATTAGAAAAATTAAACAAGTCCATTTAAAATAAAAGTTGAAACATAAACAAAACTTGAACCCTAACATTATATCAAAACATTAAGAATAAACCACAATCTAATTAAAAACTTTGCCCACCAGAAAATCCCTTTGAATGTGTTTTATAACCCACAATTTTGAATGGTGAATCTTATTTACACTGTGACATATCCATTAATATGTACATCCAAATTTAAATTTAACTATATAGGTTTTAAAAATAAATATTTAAAAAAATTATCATACTTAATTTTGAATTATTTCATATTTATAATTTTAATAATTTAAATTAAATATATTTTAAAATGAAACAGGTTGGCTAATCTTTCTATTCATTCATTTTTATATAGTTATCAAATTTATTTAATTAGGTAAATGAGTTAAGTTTTTCCTTTATCAAAGGAAGTTACTATTCTCAATTTGATTATGCTATTTTTATATTTGCTAGTAGAATTTCATATAAAATTAATCAATTAATATGTGGAGATTGCATTATTCATCTACTGGTGGAAACAATTTGAGCAATTTAATTGTTTTTTAGTGATTAATGTTGTATTCATCAATGAAAGATTAACCATATTTAAATGCTGCAATTTAAAAATATTAAATTAAATAAAAATTAACAATATTTGAATGCTAAAATTTAAGAAGATTAAAACAAATATACATATGTATATGAAATTATCCCAATTTAATAACTTTTTGGCCTCTCTTTACACCTTTGATAGCCATTACTAATACATAGATATAAATCCTCATTAATAGTTAATTACAAAACTAATATTCATATTTTTTGTTTATCGGATATTTCAAACTATATGAAAGATCAAAAAATGCATTGACTTTGGAATAAAGAAAATGCACAGTCCCCTCGCGTTTCTCTAATATGCGAGAAAAAAAGAGAGAAGCAGTTTGGCTATTTTCCAATTGTAAAATAGGTTTATGCTGTGTCACTTCCCAGTTTCGTTTTCATATTGCCTCTCCGATTCTCAGTAAAGTAATCTACAACACTTACTGCCTCTGACACAGGAGACCGCGAAGCTGCCAGCCACGATACTCAATTCAATGTAGTCCCCTTCATGGTTTTTGGGGACAGGGGGAAATATTAGAACAAAATCCTTTAATCGCCAGTAAAGCCAAGCGTCTTCGAACCATAATTGCATGTTTAAGATCCGGTGCGTTTTAACTGGCCCAACGGAGATTATTATTTAAAGATCAATTTAATAATTAAAAAAGATGGCAAACATTACTATTTAATAATCATTTATTCAGTGGGCTTGGTGATAGATAAACATTTTCTAAAAGACAAGATAATTTGTTTGAAAGGAATTTGTTTGAATGATTTATTCAGTGGCCGTTTTCTGAGAATGGTGGTTTATTGTAAAATGATTTGTTTTGGAATTTAATTATGATTTATGAAATAGACTAATTTTACATCTTTTTAACTTTGATAAATTTATCTAAAATGAATGAGTATTTTTTATATAATTTTTTTTGTATACGAAGATTATTTGAGAACTTATTTTTAAATAAATTAATATCTCATTTTTAACATTCACACTTTTTAATTTCGTTTTATTATTCATTATATTAGATTTTACTTATATGTTTTTTTAATTTTTAATACTAATAACTTTGATTGTTTTTGATTTTTCTTTTTTTTTATATTTAGGAAAAAAATTAATGTTGGAAAAGGTATTTTTTTAAAGAAGATTCATTTTTAATTTTTTTCAAATTTTGTTTAAATTTATTTTTTTGCCTCTAATTAATTATTGGCTATTGGAATCTCAAATTTGGTAATTCAATGCTTTGTGACTTTATGATGGATTATAAGTGGATTCCCTATGTCTTATTAAACTAGGATCTCTAACCAAATCTTTGACATTTGTAATCTTAAAATTTGATGATTATATATGACTAAACAAAGCAATTTAAATATAAAATATGATTAATTAGTATAAATAGTAAATATATATGTATTTATGATTATAGTTTTTTCAGAAAAATAAAAAAAAAACAAAAAAAAAAAAAAAAACCAACTATATATATATATATGTGTCATAAATGCCAGTTACATGAAAACTTGCATCCTCCCCAAAAATCCCCAAGTCAATCTAAGAAAACATCTAACCATTTAATGGTGTTTTTAAAAACATGTCATTCTCCCCATACAGCTAAAGAATTCCTTTTCAAACTAAATATGTCATGTCCCTCAAATGTCCATAAAAATTCAGATGTCCATAAAAATTCAACAAAGAAACATGTCATCAAAACACCCAAACATATATATACATTGTTAGACAAGCTTTAATATTTTCAAACTAAATATGTCAGGTCCCTCAAATGTCCATAAAAATTCAGATGTCCATAAAAATTCAGCAAAGAAACATGTCATTAAAACACCCAAACATATATATATACATTGTTAGACAAGCTTTACTATTCTAATATTAGTTTTATGAAACATTTTGCATAATAGAAAATAAATATAGATGGATACTTTTGAGGATGTGATCTAATTGTTAGTGGAGATCTTTCGCCCTCACAAATCTGGACTATGTATAGTTAAGATCAGAGCAGCTGCTGTGGCTATGATTTTTCCAATTGGATAAAAAGTATAGAAAGATGGATTTTGTTTAATTTATCTTCCGACAGAGCAGCGCAATTGTACAGACCGCGTTAAGATGGTCGGATTGTTGAAAGTTATAGGCACACAGCTACTCACGAGGGCTGGCGCGCATATTCACAAGGAGATTAGTTTAATTATCACCGGCATTCACTGACATCGAAGCTTTGATCTTGTCTTAAATGGCCTGAGTTGTAATCTTGACCAAGTAGCTACAATCTACAGCTTTCATCAAAATTTATGAATCTGAATTTGGCAAAACAAAACAAATTTTCTGTTCAAAGACTTCGATAAAGTACGACTGCGATTTAGGTTAACAAAACCCTAACCCTGTAT
>APFE030667577.1:30557-46115 GCA_000404065.3 Pinus taeda | reverse complement strand
TATGCAGGCACAGAAGGGTTGCAGGTGCAGAGGTACGCAGGCAGATCAAAGGACACAGTACGTAGGTAAGCAGGTGAGTAGTTCAGTTACCTGCGTAGGTAAGCAGGTGAGTAGTTCAGTTACCTGCATACGTAAGCAGGTGAGCAGTTCAGTTACCTGCTTAGGTAAGTAGGTGAGTAGTTCAGTTACCTGCGTAGGTAAGCAGGTGAGCAGTTGAGTTACCTGCGTACCGTAAGCAGGTTGTACATGGGTGAAGTTGCTTACTTCTCTTGAAATCTCTGTTTATCATTGCTGTGTTCGGGGTTGGTTCTATTATTGTTGATCTGGGTACTACAGTTGACTGGGTGATTTTCTTATACTTGATGATCATTTTGATGCTTATGTATCCAGTTTGAAAATTTATGAAAAGTGGTCCTTCTAAGAAAAGAAGTAGGGGGTTGTAGCTCCCTTCCAGGAGAGACTGGAAAACGAGAGAGAGAGTTGTAGCTCTCTGCAGGTTGCAGCCTGCATAGTGGTAAAGGACTGTACCATTACATAACCATTGTAAAAGGAGCTTCTAATGTGAAAGAATATAGAGACATATTGCAGCAGGTGGTTTTCACGCACATTGGGTTTCCACTTTACATCTTGTGTTCTTTGGTGTGACTATTTGTTTTCTTTGTTCATGTTCATTATTTTATGGTACTGACATGCAAAAATAATTCAAAGAACAAATAAGGAAGAGTTATTAAAATTATTAGATAATACTGATTCACCCCCCCCTCTCAGTATTATTTCCAACAAGTATGATTTTAAAACTCTCCAGCATTTTAGTGTAATGGGTTTCTGATATTATGCATGTATCCAATAATTAATTCGCTGTGTATTGAATCGTTGAATGGTCATTTTTATATTTTTTGAAGCCTTTGTGCATTACATTTAAAAGCATTTACCTCCATGCATTGGTGAAACAATTCCACGAACGACAGCTAGATAGTAGATGGTTGCCCATCAATCTTCATGACGCGCTGTGATTGAATGGTGTACAACTTTTAATAAAGGAACCTTATGACAACAATTTGAATTCTCTGATTGTTTTCAAACATGGGATTGCCATGATGACGAAGCAGAGAAAGATGAAGTTGGAAATACAATCGAAGTACGCTGGTATCATTGATTGAGCAAATTTGCATGCGATATGGAATAATCTAATCATTGAGACAAGCAATAAAGATTACTTGAAAAGAAACTGTAATACGAGTGGAGTTGTTGGTCTATCATTCACATGTCTCTTCTAAATCAGCGAGGTGGGAGAAACCATATGCATTGGGATTCCTATGGTGATTCACATGGAACAATAAGAGTGGTGACAATACGAGCGTTGGATGGAACGATTACATGATAATGACTGATTTTCTCTCTCAAGAGATGGGTTACTAGGTGGATGACACTACTTCTTTCAGTGTTTCATTTCATGTCATCAAGGAGTCCAGTGGTTGATATTTTCATCGGGTTGGAGTTGGTGTTATGTGACCGCCGATGTCCATACTAGAGAGCAAGGATATGGAGGTCTTATAAATAGCACGAATCGAGTAGATTCCTAAAAGGTCTATAAGCTTTCCACGTTCAACAAGGTAGCCTGTTATTGACTGATGATTTGGTTGCTTTACATTAATCTCTAGGATTTAGTGTAATTCTAAAAGTGTCCATACAAATAATTTGAAGGGGACAAATAAAGAAGGTTCCTGTTCATCAAATACGAATCACTACTTTCTTTTATGTGGATGAAGTGAAGCCGAGAGCACTCTTGCACAAGGAGTAGCGGTGTAAGTATTTTCTGATGGTTGAACAAAGTGTTTAAAGGTCCTGGTTATTGTAGGCCCTACCTTCATCATTAGTGGTATCAGAGCTAGAATGCTCTGTTGAAGATATTTGCTTGTTTTCTGAATGAGGACAGGAAAGTTATGTTGAGAACTAAAGTGTTGTATGTGAATATGTTTAAATATGATATTCAAGCTACATAATTGTAGTGAACACGATGGCAGAAGTAAATGGAGGACAAGATCATGAAATATCTTAAAGGTGAGATGATTTTTTGAGTTGAAATGTATGATTAAAGTTTATGGTTGCAGAGAAGATGATGGTAGTGAACCTAGAATTCAGCTAAAGGCTGAACTAAGAGGACAATTACAGTGTCCTGAACAAGAAGGTGAGTTGAAGAGATATCCTAGAGAGTGAGAAGAGGAGTGCTCAAGAGGTTCCAGAGGCAGTGAACCAATACTTACCAAAAGACTGAGTGAGGAGAGCTTGGTGAGGTAAGTGGCAGCAAGAGAGATTGCTGTCGCAGAGGGTAGTATAGCTCATGGTGAGTGAGAAACTCATGAGGAAGTAGTCTGTGAGAGGGAGAGGGAATTTCATAGGAAAAGGAAGTCAAGGTGGTAGTGGAACATGTATAGCACCTAAAGAAGGAGCTAGCAGTAGCTCAACCCAGCATGCAACCATAGGAGGTGATCCAAGAGGGAGAGGGAGTTTTTGTAGAGGAAGAAGAGGTTCATAGAAATGCCACATAGATGAGATGACTGCAGAAGTTCGAGAAAGAAGGATTGCAATAATAAAGGTACAATTGCAAGTACTCGAAGAATAGCTGCAAGAGCAGAAAAACCAGAATAGAAAATGGATCTTTCCATTGAAGGGAAAGAGAGTGATTTGGCGACAATTACAGAGGAGTTTGAGGCAAATTGTGATTGCCTTATTGAAAAAGGGCTTAGAGTTCTTGTGCCAGAGATGAAAATTGAAGATTCCACATGAAAATCTCATAAAAGGGAAGTGCTGAAGGAAGCAGTCAAGAATAAAAAGTCTTGGAGTTTTAAAACTGATGAGTTGTGTGTATTTGCAGGTGCAGAGGAGACTTCCATTAGTGAAAGAGAGGAGAAGATAATTGATGATTTCTTGAGTTATTGGGTAAATATAGATCACCTCGATAATGTAAAACCGTGTATTTTTCTAGCTGACAATTCTGATGTGATTACAGGTTTTACTGAGGAGGATGTGCAATCTTGTGAAACTGTTACAACACAAGAGGAAGTTCTTGTGGATGTTGAAGAAAAAAATCAGTCTGAAGTGCAGATAAGGGAAGTAACAGTTGATACTGTTGAACATTTTGTGAAAACTTAAAGTTTATGGATGAATGCAGGTGATGATGATATGCTTCAGTAATGCTATAAAGAAACTGCATTGTTGGAATACTTGTTGGAGAATCGAGAGTATGACAGGGAGATTGCAGCAGATGAAAGAGTTCAGTACAGTGAACGAGTGCAGAAAGATGTCATGGAAGCAGATGATGAGAATTCTTCAGAGGATTGTTTGGAAAGTTTGGATCAACATACTAATGTGCTGATAGTGGAGGAGGATTCAGAACATCGTACTAAAATGTTGTGAATGGAGTACAAGGCACTGATGCCTTATGATTATTGTTCTAAAAATAGTTTTGTGAGTAGAGGTCTTATTGAAGATGCTGGAGAAAATCTGTTAGACAAGGAAATTTAACTCATGAGGCAGATGATGATGAAAGAATCCGAGAAGACACCAGCAACAGTGAAACAAAGGAGAAGCAGCAAAAGGAAGATAGCAAAAGATTGCGAGAGCAGAGCCAGTAGACTGATGCAACATAAAGTGTGGAAACCTGGAGAAAGGCAGCGAGCAATAGCACATGATAACTTGTAGAACAAAGTGTGGGATCCAGGAAAACCAAGACCAGAAGACACATGATCAGGAGATCATGAATATTTTCTACCTTGGGAGTCTGATGCAGGAGCATTCAGCCGAAGGGAAATTATTGTAAATAATAGAGATAGGGGGTCATGCATTTTTGGAATTAGTTTCCTAAGTTCCAAGTGAGTTTAATATATAGGCTTTTAAGTGTGATTTAATTAGATATTCTCAAAATAAATAAATGAGAACATAGGAACTAGGGAGAAATTTTAGGCATAAAAGGAATGGATGTGGATCATTAAGTGATAAGAAGGCCTTTCTATTTTAAAGCAGGGAAAAGATGGAATAAAACCTCAATAGGCTTTTTGTGAGATGTATGCATTGCATTTAGATATTTAAAGCTTTTATGTTTTAAATCATTATGTAAAGCATGTTTTTGTATTGGATAAGGATCGAGAAGGCCTATCCATTATTATATAAAAATAAAGTGGCAGCAAAGCTCTCACTAGAGAGGAGTGAGTGCCAAAGTATGATATTAAAACTCTCTGGCATTTTAGTGTAATGGGTTTCCGATATTATGCATGTATCCAATAATTAATTCGTTGTGTATTGAATCATTTAATGGTCATTTTTATATTTTTTGAAGCCTCCATGCGTAACATTTAAAAGCATTTACCTCCATGTGTTGGTGAAACAATGCCACGAACGACAGCTAGATAGTAGATGGCTGCCCATCAATCTTCATGACATGCTGTGATTGAATGGTGTACATCGTTTAATAAAGGAACCTTATGACAACAATTTGAATTCTCTGATTGTTTGCAAACAAGGGATTGCCATGATGACGAAGCAGAGAAATATGAAGGTGGAAATACCATCGAAGTACTCTACTATCATCGATCGAGCAATTTGCATGCGATATGGAATAATCTGATCATTGAGACAGGCCTTAAAGATTACCTTGAAAGAAACTATAATACGAGTGGAGCTCTTAGTGTATCTTTCACATGTGTGTTCTGAATCAGCGAGCTGGGAGAAACCATATGCATTGGGATTCTTATGGTGATTCGCATGGAACAATAAGAGTGGTGACAATACGAGCCTTGGATGGAACGATTACATGCTAATGAATGATTTTCTTTCTCCAAAGATGGGTTATTGGGTGGATGACACTGTTGTTTTCAGTGCTTCATTTCATGTCATCAAGGAGTCCAATGGTTGATATTTGCATCGGGTTGGAGTTGGTGTTATGTGGACCGCCGATGTTCATACTAGAGCGCAAGGATATGGAGGTCTTATAAATAATATGAATCGAGTAGATTCGTTAAAGGTTTGTAAGCTTTCCACGTTCAGCAAGGTAGCTTGTTATTGACTGATGATTTGATTGCTTTACATTAATTGCTGGGATTTAGTGTAATTCTAAAAGTGTCCATACAAATAACTTGAAGGGGAGAAATAAAGACGGTTCGTGTTCATCAAATACGAGTCACTACTCGTTAATAAGAAAGTTTCTATTTCCAAGTGTTGGAGTCACTACTTTCTTCTGTGTGGATGAAGCGAAGCCGAGAGCACTCTTGCACAAGGAGCAACAGTGTAGGTATTTTCTGATGGTTGAAGAGAGTGTTTAAAGATCCTAGTTATTGCAGGGCCTACCTGCATTAGGTAGCGGCAAAAGTTTATCCCCACCCAGGTAGTAGCGTAGTGGATTCTTAAACTAAAATAAAGATTTAACACTTTAAATACCAAGAAAGTTGCATACTTTGCATGAAATCTCTTTTTGTTTCCATCATAGGTACTGGAGTTTTAGTTGTGATCATAGGTATTGGAGATTCTTGAAGTTCAAGGAGGCACATTCACAAAATGGTTAATGGGAATCGACTTTCTGAGGATGAATTCAAGCAGCTAAAGAGGGCGGAAAAGTGAAAATGTTTGTATGCATAGTGGTCATTTTGGTGTTCAAATATTTTACCGCAGGACCAAAAAAAGGTGTTGGGTGGGAAAATTTCACACTGTAGATGAGGCCTCTAGAGCTTACCAGGAGGCACACCAGACCATGATTGACTCATAGAACCAAGTCTTGGGGAGCACTCAGCTTTCAGGAAGTACCATCGGCGGAGCGACAACCACACTTCACATGGCAGTTGAGGCCTCCAAACCTTCCCATGTGACAGAGAAGACCATGGACGACTCATAGAAGGAAGTCTTAGGGATCCCTCAGCTTTCAGGAAGTACCAGTGGCATAGCTGCAACCTCTATTCCATACCCTTTGGTTACCTGCTTCTCTCCTGCTACCCTTACTCGGTGAAGATAGCCTTGCACGAAGCAAGGCATATTACACAGGGTCAGGGCTGTTGAAAGAGATCATAAGCCCTTATTCTCCTCTACCAACCCCTTAGACAATATGTTTCATGTAATCCTAGGTTGAAGGATTTCACCTTCAGTGATAACTTTGAATGATTTCCCTTTTATTTATAAAAAAAATAGGGTGACACATTTACTCTTATTATTTGAATTTTTTTGGATTCTACAATACCACAGAAGTTGTATTTATTTTCTTTTTTCAGATATAATATTTTGTGAATTTATATCGCCAATATTGTTTTTATGAGTGGTATCCTTAAGGCATTATATTTAAATGATTTACAAATGAAATATATCTAGCATTCCAAATGTAAAAGGTCATTTTCATGTCCAAAAACTATATTTTATTCAAACTGAAGAGGTACAATTATGTATTGTTTGGGAAATTTTTAGTAAGTATCTTGAATTTGAAAAAATAAGTTTAATATGAGTATCAAACCTTATGGTGTTACCCCCATATATGAACATTTTATGACTTTTCTGATGTGAACAATTTATGATTTTTATGAAGGGAACCGTTTCCTTATCTCGGTTTATCTTTTATGTAATAAAGACTTTTGAATTTTGGAAAGGGAGTACAATTTGTAGGAATGTTTGGATGTAGAAAGAGATATGATTTTAAAATGAAGTTTTGATTCCGTGGGAGCTAAGTATTATCTTTAAATTATAAGTAAAGGCTAGAATTGTAATAGGATTTTCACAACACCCTATCCTTGATGAAGTAGATATACAAACTTGGACTTGTAAAGATAAATCCTCTCATGTCAAGAGAGAGAAGTAATAAGAGAATAATAGTAGGGAACATTCTCTAGATTTATGAGTAACCTCAAAGAGATCTTGTTGAGGACAAATATTTTCCTAGTCTAACAATAATAGATTAAATGTGATTATTGTTTTTATTTTTCTTTTAATTGGTCCTTAATAATAATAAAAAAAAATTGAATTTTTAAAAGTAAATATACGTAGAAAACCTAAAACACTTGAAGTGGACATACATTAATTTTACTATAAAGAAAACTCCTTTCAATTCATGTCTTTGACAATTAATGTGATTATTTGCCATTATTTTTCAGCAATTGAACTATTCAAGTAGTGACACATAACTAATTCAAAATTTCAATTTACTTTTATAATTTAAATTTAGTATATATATATTATATATATATATATATATATAAAAGGAGAGTATTTATTTGGGTAATTTAAATTTATTCTTTTAATTTAAATTTTTATTAAATGGCACCCTAACCAATATATGTATATATATGTAAAAGTTAAATAATATAAATGCATATATTAAAAAAAAAAGAGAAATATTTATACTGGAAAAAATAAAAGAAATACTTACAATGTAAAATAAAATATATAAATTGAAATTGTGTTAAATGATTTATTTTAAATAATAGTTTGTTATTCTTTGGTAAAACCCTAAATTAAAAAGAATAATAAGAAGTTAAAAGTGATATTGGGATGACTATAAACATTTAATAAGGCCTTAATTAATAATAAAAAGTTAAAGTAATAAAAAAACTTGTGAATAGGCTTCTTTGAATAACATGGGGCAATAACATGGCTTGTCAATACTACAAGTCCAAAAACCATAACTTATTTCAGAACCAAAATATTTTATAACAATATGACGAGATTCTTATGGTCGATTTTCATCCCCACATTACCATAGATATTATTGCATTGTAAAAAATAGTCTTTTACTTTTTCCATAATTACAAAACTAACTTTATTTTTTTTGGTAAGCTCAGTAGGAATACATGTTTATCAATGTACTAGAATTTAGACCAATTTTTGTTTTTTTTGGTGCCAACTTGTTTTTGTTGTTTGTAGATGTTGGAGAGAACCTAAATTCATCACAGAGATACATGCAGATTTTCTTTTTCCTTTTCTTTTTCTTCTAGGCCTACTAGCTCCTTCAATGAGGTTTTCAACTAGTAGGTCTACCTAGGCACCTCAAAGGACGTTTTCACTTCAGGTTTTCTCTTATTTTTCACTTTTTATTTATTTTCATATACTATTCTACTCGAAAAAACAAAATAATTTTCAAGTTAGGAATTCTTCGAGTGAATCCAAGTGCACATCAAGATTACACTTAAAATGATGTGTAGGCTTCAAATGTATTATTTGACATGTACCTAGATGTAAGAGACCAAATGCTTTGACTTTGATGATACCAAACATAATTGAAGAAGAGAGTATTTTTGCAACTTAGTGACTATCATGAACCATATTTCAATATAGTTGTGATGCCCCTCGTCCACATGTTGAGTTGGATCATCTTGGATATATTATTCTTACATGAACTTCAAATATTCCTCTTTTTGCTGATTTTTTTCTTGAACACATGAAGGATTTGACTGTAATGCTTTCTCAATCTCATATTTTGATGTCTACTCTTCATCAAATGAAAGAGAGGATTCTTTAGTCTTATCTTTTGAATCCTTTTTTCTACATGTTGTCCTTCAATGTGATTAACAGATTTTTTTTTTTTGTAATATTCTTCCTAAGGTGAGATGAATACAATTGAGATCAAGAGGAGTTGTTTGGAAGTGTACTACCTCAAAATTGTAAGTGGACTGTGGTACTTCATTATGTGGGTTCAGAAATGGTGGTACACGTACTTGATTGGGAGTGGATATTTGAGATGGATGTGTTTGGGGTTGTAGTTGTGGTAGAGGTGAAAGGTAGTGATAACATAGAGTTGAGTATGGAGGATATTGAGGAAAATACTGAGCATATTGTGGATGGATGATGCAAGCTAGGCCTGCAATACCCAAAATCCTCCATTTCATGCATATACAAATTCGTCTCAAACAGTTTCACAACACACGGCAATTTCATCATCTTTTGGTAAGTACTTGGCTACAAATGAAATGATCATGAAACCATTTTTAACACACATATATACACTTCATCATAACTTCCGTTTAAACTCTCAACTTTTCATTCATAAACATCACATATGACTTTTAGAACTTGGTTTCTCTTTACAATCAAAAGTCAACAAAATGTGCCCATGCTTTAAAAGTGCAATATGCCAAATTCACACCACTGCATTCTAATATCGATGAGTTTTGGATAGAACTCCATACTTCTACCATCATTTAAAATAAAAAAGGATCCAACATTAACTTTGAACCAAGCATTTGGACTCCATTCGCTAGCTAGCGCGCACTCTCCCACAAGTGCCTTGACATATACACCATGGAATTTAAAAATTTCTGGGAATAACAATCGATCACCACAACAACGCTCAAGATTCCCTTATGCAAAACCAAATCAATATTCAAATTGACTGTCCCAACAGTAAAAACCCAACTCCACTCAATCATTGCAAATTTGGATCCATTATCTTAGGAAAACTGATCACTTCAAGCGCTATCCAAATCGATTCACATCTGCACTTACAAACGCGGTCTTGGGCTTCATAATTTCTACAATTTCAACTCTCCACGCCTTCCTTTACCATTCAAACGCATACGTGCAAGCCAGCACACTCCGCTACGCATTTGTTTTGACAACCACTCCTCCGTCTGCTGACGGTGAACATATATGAATCTACTTCCTCCTAAAGACAATACACTCCAAACTATACAGTTTGCATATAGTATCGTCAATTCAAATTGATTTTTAATTAAATTTCAAAACAGAGTATGAATGCCATTCTGCGTTCTCTTGCCAGATCTCCTCCGCATGATGCTTATCATAAAAATAATCAGATTAGCATGAACAACGTCCACTTTAATTCTTCATGCTATGCATTTATTTAGGCACATTCTAATGACAACTTTAAACCACTCCTAGACTCGATTTCAAATTGGATCAACGCAGCAAGGGATTAAAATCCATAGTTTATGCAGCAGTTATTCAAACAGATCGATTTATTCCAACTGTGAATCAACCAAATGGCCACCTCTAACGCTTTTGCAGAAATTAACTCGAGCCTTCTTGGTTTATTATGAAGCTCACAGTTCATTGGCGCTCTCTTCCTTTCATTCCAATCGATATAAATCACCATTCACTCACCAAAAATAAGCTCTCACATGGATTTAACAATTGTCATATTAACATCAATCCTCCGTATAAATACAGCTTTCACAATCAACCAGTCTATATATATATATATATATATATATATATATATGTATGTATATATGTATGTATGTATATGTATGTATGTATGTATGTATGTATGTAATGTATATATATATATATATATATATATATATTATATATATATATATATTATATACTATATATAATTTGAAACAAAACCAATTCCTTACAAACTTGTGTTTGCCAGATAATTAGAATTGATGGCCCTTTACAAACTACCCGAAGGCGTCCAAGCAGAAAAATCTTTGTTTCCTACAGTACACTTTCACTCACTCCTTCTCTGATTTTCAATGCCTTTGAGACTTCATAATTTATAAAACTTAGCATGATCTAAAATCACTCAACTAAAAGCTCTAAAACAATACATGCAATGCATACATATGGCAAGAAGCATCTTGAGGCTTTATTCCATCTTTTTTTGTGTTCTAAAATAGAAAAGCTTCCTTGTCACTTAATGATCCACATCCATTCCTTTTATGCCTAAAAGCTCTCCTATTTTTATTTATTTATTTTGATAATATCTAATTAAATCACGCTTAAAATCCTAAATATTAGACTGACTTGGAACTTAGGAAACTAATGCATGACCCCCCTATGTCTACTATTTACAATAATTTCCCTTCGGCTGAATGCTCCTGCACTAATGGCTCACAAAAGTTCCTTTCCAACTTTGTTGCGAAGATTGGTTTTGGGGTTGAGATGGATAATGTTGCCAAGGAAATGGTGCATACCAATTACTTTTATATGAATGTGAATAAGATTGAAATTGTGAATTAGGCTCTTGCATCATATCTGGTTGAATAGGCTCCCATGGTCCTCTTGGAGCTACATAATGTAGTTGCATTGGGAATTGACTTACTCCACTCTCCTCTTGGTAAACTTCCTTAAACCTTGGTAATGAGGGGCAATATTTAACATCATGTGATTCTCCATGGACAACACAAATATCAACATCTTGTTTTCGCTTATTTCATATTATTAGCATTTCTACTTGTTCGCTTAGATTGCTAGGAAATTCTATTTTAAGTTTATCAAGAAAATTTCCAAATTTAGTTTGGCTTACAGATCTTGATACTCATTGACTTACTCTTGCCCTTCCTCTTAATATGTGTTTGCATGTTTCACAAATTTCCTCAAATGATAATTTCTATTTACTACCTCTACTCATGAGATTAAGAATATCGATCCACTAATCTCTAACTCTTCTAAGTAAGAGGGTTTATAGTGTGTCATATCCTTAATGATGTAGTTTCCCCTCTTAACATTTTACATGAACCTTTATATTAGATCATCGAGGATTTCATCTTAGTTCTTATTCATTTTAAATATTTTTTCTTTAAGATCATGATCATTATATTTTTCTAGAAATATATTTTTCATCTCACTCCATGATATTATTGGATTCATCCCTCAACTCATGAAAGATTTAAGAGCTCCATCCTTCAATGTTGCATAAAATAATCTCAATTTTTTATTATTTAACAATTAACCATAAGATCCACAAAGGATTTCAAATTCAAAGAGAAAGGTTTACGAATCCTCTCACCTTAGACCACGAAAATTTGGAAGACAATATGGAGGGGTGTTCTTCATGTGCATACTACTATCAATATCTTTAATGGGAAATACGAGATGATATTCATCAATGTTATCATCTCTACCTACAAAAGTGGATGACGATGTGGATCTTACTGCACCATGTGATCAAATGTGGGGGTGGGTTGATTGTGGATATTTATTTTGTTTTTATGATTGAATGAAAAGACTAATGCAATGCATTTTTCTATTTTAAAATGAAATAATCGTAATGGAATTTTTTGTTTATGCAAAAATTAATCAACTAGGGAAGAAAAAAATACATACTTGTACACCTCCCCAACAATGGTGCCAAAAAGTGATGAGCCTCGGTATTGCAACAAGAATGTTACAACTCCCAAGGCTACTAACTTTAATTATGAGCCGAGGGTTCGTACAAACTTAAGAGGTATCAACACTATATGTGTAGTATACAATGTGTCCTTCCCTTGCTCTGATGACATAATGCACTGCATCTATTGAAGTCAGATCATAAACTAATTGCAGAAAATGAAATGCTCAAAATGGAAACCTCAACCTATTGTAAGAAAGAAAGTACAAGGAAAGAAGTCTATTCTAATTTCATAAATTAAATATCATGAAATAGATGTCAACCATTACACTTCAAAGAATTTAAGTCCATTAAAAAAATACATTGGATTTGGAAATTAATAAAATCATCATTGTATTACCCATTTTATAAATTAGTCCATTAGCCCAAATCGATGGATGTTTTGCATGGGTAATGAGGCGAGTCCTAAGTTGTCTTTAGTCTTCCATAATATTTTATTTAGAAGCTAGGGAACTTTATTTAAGCTTAAGGGACAGTAACCAATCTTTGTGAGTGAATTTGGGCAAGTATACAGATGGTGGATGGCTAGTGTAGGGTTTCATGTAGCACTACTACAAGAAACATCAAATTTTCTATAGGGAGTTATAATCAATCAATGACCAATCAAACCAAATCCAAATTGGATGGGATAATTTTTTTGATTGAATAGGATTTCTTTAGTCTCTACTCCAAGCGGAATTACTCAAAAATAACTCTATTAACCCATGCTAAAAAATAGCAGAAAAAGACTAGTCTAAAATCTAGAAATTCAAGAACTAATGAGCTAATAAATCTATCAAATGCCTAACATAATCAAGTGAAAATGAAATGGGGTAGTTTCTTTTTATTAACTATAAGTTTTTTTTAATATAATTCAATTGTAACCAACCTGATTGAATCTCGTTATAATGCTTTAAAAAATAGCATAAATTTACTATTATTTGCAACAAATGAGTTTGAGAAATCTAGATTTGGGAATAAGAAAATTAATCCAAGTAGATCAATGATTACTATGACCTTCCAAAGCTTTTACTAAGATGAAATTATTCTTGTGATCACGAAAAATAACTTACATCAACCATTTAACCCAATCCTACAACAAGAAATCGTGATTACTAAATACAGGAATAGAAAGAAAGAAGAACAAGAGATGCATGTGAATAAGAAGTGAAAAGAAGAAAAAAAAGCATACAAAAGGGCTTTAAGGCTCCTAGGATGAAAAATACCAATGAAAATTAGATTCATATTAAGGAAACCAAGGTTTATAAGCTAAAAATCACACCAATCTTCATTATTTCCATCAATACAATTACATACGTGCAAGAACTCACAATGAAGCTAAAAACATACGAGTTCTCTCCACGAAAAGACTAATAAAAATCTATTCGTAGAGGAAAATTTGACTTGATTCTTGTACAAAATTATTAGGAATAATTCTCGATGAAAGAAGGAAGATTTCCCCACCAAAATCCCTTGATTAGTTGCTCTAGTTCACAATAATAGGAATTGCATTAAATGGGAGAGAACACATTCCTAGATTTTCTCAATCATTGGATCTCCACAATGTGTGCCATAATTCCATAATATATTGTTTATTTATTATTTAATATTGATCCTCCTATAGTAGGGATAAGGTCTCTAAAATATCTCCTCATCCAAATATCTATATTGTGACCATTATTCTCACAATATTTCAGAAAAAAAAAAAAAAAAATAAAAAAAAATAAAAAAAAAAAAATTTATTAGGCACAAATATACAATTATCCATAAACCTTCCTAATGAACATATTAAAGTTAAAATTACATTATCCAATGCAAAAGAAGAGGTTTGATGTGTTGAAGGATGGTCATATGGGCCTTAGTTTATGTTTAACTTAGAGGTATGGGCCCCAATTTATGTCCAATATAGAGGCCCATCAGCGATTTCACCTCCGGGATACATTGTAAGGACTTAACAATGATTTCTATGTTTTAAGACACCAAAACATGTCTCTAGCCTAGACCTCTAGATGCTTGTGTTAGGTTAAAAATTCTCGATAGGTAAATTGGGGTAAATTTTAACTTTATGTTGAATTAAGTTTCAATTTAATGGCTCAATGATGTCACGTGGATTCCTATAACGTAGCTAAATGATGAAAATGAAAACTTTTAATTAAATGAAGGCTAAACTATGGAAGGAAGAGGGACAACAAAATAATGTATCAAACTAGTAAAATGCACCAAAGCACAACTTTTTATCTTGCAATGAAAAATGTAAAAACAAAATCTAATCTTTGATTTCACTAACAAATGCAATAGTTGTTCCTATGGATTGAGTCTTACCGAGACGAGGACCGAAGTGAAAGTCTCTCACTCCGGGACAAAATTCATCATCCAAGGCCTCATATTGAGGCCTACAGCTGCATAAAAGTAGGGCCCTCCTTTAAACATCTTGTCTTTGTCCTCAATATTTGTAAAGACCACAGTGAAGAAACCCTTTTGCCCAAGATGTAGGTCTATGCCTCCTTTTGGTTTCTAGTGGTATTTAATCCACGCTTGTAGTACCTTTTCTGTGCGCCATAATCTCATGAATTTACAAATGATAGCATAGTTCCACATGTGGTCCCTCTGCTAGAGCACGATCATTTAAAGCAACTCTTGCTGTGACCTTAGCCTTGGGTTTACATGGCCCCTTTTGCCTTTTGTTTTCTACTTCCTGTTTCTTTCTTGCCTTCTTCCCCATTTTATTTTCTTCTATTGTCCTCCCTTGTTTTGGTTAAATCTTTTTCGTCTTGAATGTTCCTTTTCCCTTCTCCTCTCTCGTAGTTTCTATTGGTTTCTTACTTGGGCTCGCCATGACCTCACTGTAGGGGGGAGTGGAGCTCCCTGCTTTGTGCCCTTCTTACTTCATTATTTGTCATTATCAATAATTGCAAGGATTGTTTCAATATGGACATGTCTTGGGATTGAACTCTTGACTTCACATCAGGTAATGCTAGGGCATTAACCTAGAATTCAATCACCTAGATAAATAAGTTAATATTCAAAATAATAATAAAAATAATTAAAAAATCAATACTTATATTTTTAAAAATATATGGGATAATCTGAAAATATATAATATAGAATTAAATAATATATTTAATAATTTCAAAATATATAATAATAATGTGCATAAAAAAATAGAAATTAAGTAAGTTTTTTTTTCTAGTTTTATTGAGGAATGTGATCAACTCATCGGATTACGATATGATCACTACGATAGTTTATTGATTAAACTTGTACTATCTACACTTTCTACATAATTTAAAAGAAAAATTTACCTAAAAAATCTAAAACAATTGATGTGGACATAACTTAATTTTAATGTAAATAAAACTCCTTTCAATTCATGTAGTTGACAATTAATGTCATTATTTCCTTAATTTTTAGTTGACTTACTCACCCATAACTAGTTCAACTTTTAAATTTATTTTTTTAATTAAAAGTATATA
>APFE030667577.1:19430-29624 GCA_000404065.3 Pinus taeda | reverse complement strand
TAAATCACAAGAAAATTCTTGTGATTTACTAAGAAAAATCTCTCATAAACTTGATATGGATCAATAATAAATTAAATAATACAACCTATAATTTTAAAATATATAATAATAAGTTGAATATAAAAATAGAAATCGAGTAAGTTTATTTTTTGGACTTCTATGGAGAATGCCAAAATTTATTAATTAAATTTGTAATGTGGACAAATACTAAAAAAATTTGAAAAGGAAATATACTCAGAAAACTAATTTTACTGTAAATAAAATTGTTTTTAATTAATTCATGTAATTGGCAATTAATATCATTATTGCAAAAGTTTATCCCCACCCAGGTAGTGACATAGTGGATTCTTAAACTAAAATGAAGATTTAACACTTTAAATACTAAGAAAGGTGCATACTTTGCATCCAGTCTCCTTTTGTTTCCCTCATAGGTATTGGAGTTTTAGTTGCCATCATAGGTATTGGAGATTAGGAAGTTCAAGGAGGCACTTTCACAAAATTATGAATGGGCGTCAACTTTCTGAGGTTGAATTCAAGCAGCTAAAGAGGACGGGCAAGTACAAAGCTGTTTGTATGCGTAGTGGTCATTTTGGTGTTGAAATATTTGACCGCAGGTGATGCAGGGGTAACCTACAAAACCAAGATCTTTAAACTCAACCTTATATTTCAGCAATGTGCAACTGACTTGAGGATTCATCTCATAAAGAAACTCCCCGCAAACACTAACATAAGATCAATCGGGAATGGAATTAATTCCCTCCAGTTTCTCCTTTCAGAACTCTCCCTTTTATTTATCAAACAAAAAGATATAGCCATACCAATTGACGCCTTTATACACACAGAAAAATTATTAATGGCACCACGGGCTCCACAATTCTCAATCTAATGGATTGAGCATGCAACAGTTATACCCAACTTTCAAAACCTGTTTATTGTGCGTGCTCCATCCACTCATATACAGAGTGAGCTCACGGCTTAATTAATCCAAGGTATTATCATTTCGAATCCACAATTCACAATTCCGCTGTCCATACAAAAGGAAAACACCGCGACCTTTGCATGATTGTTCAAACAACATGATTGTTCATGGCCACGCACATGAGGCATAAATTATGTCATACATACACGGTGATTTTTCATATTGCGCCAAGCTTTATTGCATGCATTCGGTGCGCCTACAGGTTTAATATGCAGGCATAGTCCTTTGCCTTCAACCCAAGCCTGAAATCATTTATGAATACAACTTCCGCAGGCGCTACTCTGATCTTTCACAAGCCAAGCTAGAGACAACGAAACAACCAACTCGAGCTGAATCGGTGTTAATTTCTCAGCATTCAAGTCCCTAGACTGTTACCGACTCGATACTACGCACTGATAACTGGTCATCATGAATCTTCTCGCATAATTAAGCTAACACGCAATCGATGGCAAATACATCATTGTTTTATCAACAATATTGTTGAAAAGAAATCAAAGTTTCAGTAAATGGCAGTATGATTATTCAGAAACAAATAATTAAGTGCATATTAAAACCACAGAATTTCTCAAACATGACAGCGAATTCCAATCCATATTAACAAGATGTCATTGAAAACGCAAAACACCAAGAGGAAATTCCATAATAATACTTTTGGCAAGCTTCCTCTCTCTCCTTCCCCAGCTGAGAGGTTTCGGCCATTTTATTTATAATTAAAGGAAACATACATAAGGAAAGGATGAGATCTTATCTCCTAGGAAAAGCAGGCTTTTCTTTTTTTTACATAAGGAATTAAAGTTTGAACCTTCATTCCCAGCTTTTATTCTAATTTTAACTAAAAAAACATAGAAACCCTATCTCCATTCCTAACAAAATACTAAAATTAACACACCCCTTCTTTATTCCATATTTAAAACTGAGGAGGTCTCAATGCTCCTGCATCATACACCCAACCTTAAAATTAATCATGATCTCCTCATCATGTGAGTGGAGCCCATACTTTGTGGTGCAAGTTTCCATTTGCCCCTGCTTTTGTGTGTTGTTCTTGTGGAGGTCTCCACACCTTATGCTGCTTTGCTCCACTCTCTCCACTCTTGCAATATTCTGCTCTCTTCCTCTTGCTACTGCTCTTTTGCTTCACTAGTGCTTGTCTCTTCCAAGACTCCTTCATCATCCTCCGCATCATCATTTTAATTTCTTTGTCTAGCAGACTTTATCGAGCTTCTTCACTAAGACGTGTACTCACAAAACAATTGTTAGAGTAAAAATCATAAGGCATTCGTGCCTTACCTCCCTCTACCAGTATTTCAGTACACTGATCCCAATCGTTCTTGAGATTATCACTCAATCTATCCTCAGCACCATCCTTTCCGAGAATGCATCTCTATTCTGGTTCATAAACCTCTGTATCTTCATTCATCTCTGCCTTTATATTCTAAATTCTTATCCTCTATACTTCTAGTCTCTTCTCCAAAACATTTAACTTCTGCCATAAATCTGTCATCTCCTTTGAAAAGATTTTTGTACAATCTTCAATACTTTCACAATCCAAGCTTCCTCTTATTACCATCTCATCACCTGCATGTAAACTCTCAGTTTGCACAAAATGTTCAACAGTACCAACTGTTACTTCCCTTATCCACGCTTCACACTGATTCACTTCCACAAGAACTTCCTCTTGTGCTGTAACAGTTTCATAAGATGACACATCCTCCTCAACACGTGCAAACATACACAACTCATTAGTGTTAAAACTGCAAGACTTTTTAGTCGTGACGGCTTCCTTCAACAGTTTGCTTTGAACAAATTTGCATGTGGGATTTTCAAATTTCATCTCTCGCACAAGAATTCTAAGTCCTTTTCTCACCAAGGCAATCAGAATTTGCCTCAACCTCCTCTGCAATTGTTGCCAAATCACTGTCTTTCCCTTCAGTGGAAAGAGCCATTTTCCTTTCTACTTTTCCTGCTCCTACAGTCGTTCTTCCAGTGCGTGTAACTGTGCCTTTATTTCTGCAATATTTCTTTCTCAAACTCCTCTAGTCATCTCATCTCTGTGGCATTTCTCTGAACCTCTTCTCTCTCCTTTATGACTTTTAATAGCCTTCTCCATCGCCATAAGTTCTTCAGCTATGCGTTGCATGAAGCCTCTGCCACAACAAGCTATCTTGCTACCAATTACCTCACCAATCCTTCCCTCCGGATTTGGTCTTTTGGTAATCATAGTTCCTCTGCTCGAACCTTTTGAGCACCCTCTACTGCTCCTGTAGGCTTCTCCCATCTGCAACTTTATTCAACCTCTCTTGAATCTTCAGGTTCTACCACATTAACTTCTCATTCTTCCCGCTGAGATTTCTTCACTCTTCCTGTAAATCAAAATTCATCATTCCGTAAATCATCACATACAATTAACAAAGACACTTGAACCTTCAAAAAGAGCTCCTCCAGCTCTGATACCACTTGATGCAGGGGTAACCTGCAAAACTAGGATCTTTAAACTCAACCTTATATTTCTGCAATGTGCAACGCACTTGAGGATTCATCTCATAAAGAAACTCCGCGCAAACACTGACATAAGATCAATTGGAAATGGAATTAATTCCCTCCAGTTTCTCCTTTCAGAACTCTCCCTTTTCTTTATCAAACAAAAAGATATAACCATACAAATGGACGCCTTTATACACACAGAAAAATTATTAATGGCACCACGCACTCCACAATTCTCAATCTAATGGATTGAGCATGCAAGAGTTATACCGAGCCTTGAAAACATGTTTATTGTGCGCGCTCCATCCACTCATATACAGAGTCAACTCATGGCTTAATTAATCCAAGGTATTATCATTTCAAATCCACAATTCACAATTCCGCTGTCCATACAAAAGGAAAACACCGTGACCTTTGCTCTTTCACAGTTCAAACAACATGATTGTTCACGGCCACGCACATGAGGGATAAATTATGTCATACATACACAGTGATTTTTCATATTGCGCCAAGCTTTATTGCCTGCATTAGGTGCGCCTACAGGTTTAATATGCAAGCATAGTCCTCTGCCTTCAACCCAAGCCTGAAATCATTTATGAAGACAACTTCCGGAGGCGCTACTCTGATCTTTCACAAGCCAAGCCAGAGACAAAGAAACAACCAACTCGAGCTCAATCAGTGTTAATTTCTCAACATTCAAGTACCTATACTGTTACCGACTCGATACTACGCACTGATAACTGGTCATCAGGAATCTTCTCGAATAATTAAGCTAACACGCAATCGATGGCAAATACATCATTGTTTTATCAACAATATTGTTGAAAAGAAATCAAAGTTTCCATAAATGGTAGTATGATTATTCAGAAACAAATAATTAAGTGCATATTAAAACCACAGAATTTCTCAAACATGGCAGCGAATTCCAATCCATATTAACAAGATGTCATTGAAAATGCCGAGCACCAAGAGTAAATTGCATAATAATACTTTTGGCATGCTTCCTCTATCTCTCCTTCCCCCCACGTGAGAGCTTTCGGCCATTTTATTTATAATTAAAGGAAACATACATAAGGAAAGGATGAGATCTTATCTCCTAGGAAAAGCAGGCTTTTCTTTTTTTACATAAGGAATTAAAGTTTGAAGCTTTATTCTGAGCTTTTATCCTAATTTTAACTAAAAAAACATAGAAACCCTATCTCCATTCCTAACAAAATACTAAAATTAACACACCCCTTCTTTATTCCATATTTACAACTAAAGGGGTCTCGATGCTTCTACATCAGCAAGACCAAAAGGAGTTGGCTGGGAACATTTCACACTGCAGATGAGGCCTCCAGAGCTTACCAGAAGGCACAAGAGACCATGGTGGACTCACAGAAGCAAGTCTTGGGGAGCGCTCGACTTTCAGGGAGTACCATGGGCTTAGCTGCAACCACATTTCACATGGAATTTGAGGCCTCCAAACCTTACCATGAGGCAGACAAGACCATGCACGACTCACAGAAGCAAGTCTTGGGGAGCCCTCAACTTTCAGGAAGTACGAGTGGTGTAGCTGAAACCTCTATTCAATACCCTTTGGCTACCTTCATCCCTCCACCTGCTTCTCTCTGGCTACCCTTACCTCGTGAAGATAGCCTTGCACGAAGCAAGGCATATTACGCAGGGTCAGGGCTGCTCGAAGAGATCATAAGCCCTTATTTTCCTCTACCAACCCCTTAGACAATATGATTGATGTCATCCTAGGTTGAAGGATTTCACTTTGAGTGATAACTTAGAAGGATTTTCCTTTTACTGTTAATAAAGATGGATGGATGACACATTTACTCTTATTATTTGAAATTTTTTGGATTCTACAATACCATAGAAGTTGTATTTCTTTTCTTTGTTCAAATATAGTATTTTTTTAATTTATATCGCCAATATTGTTTTTATGAGTGGTATCCTTAAAGCAATATATTTAAATGATTTGCAAATGAAATATAAGTGGCATTTCAAATGTAAGAAAGCTGATTTTCATGTTGAAAAACTATTTTTTTGTTCAAAGTGAAGAGGTAAAAATATGTATTGTCTCGGCAATTTTCAATATGTATCTTGAATTTGAAAAAATAATTTTAATATGAGTAATGAAGTTTCTGGAGTTACTCCCATATATGAACAGTCTATAAGGAAACCCTTCCTTATATGGGTTTATCTTTGATGTCGAGGACTTTTGAATTTTGAAAAGGGAGTATGATCTGTAGGAATGTTTGGATCTAGAAAGAGCTATGATTTTAAAAGGAAGTTTTGATTCCATGGGGAAAAGTATTATCTTTAAATTATATGTAAAGGCTAGAATTGTAATAGGATTTTGAAAACACTCTATCCTTGATGAAGTACTTATACAAACTTGGACTTGTAAAGATAAATCCTCTCAAGTCAAGTGAGAACAGTAATAGGATAATAATAGGGGGTAACATTCTCTACATTTAGGAGTAACCTCACAAAAATGTTGTTCACGACAAATATTTTCCAGTCTAAAAGTAATAGATGAAATTTAATTATTGTTTTTATTTTTCTTTTACTTAGTCCTTAATTATAAAAAAGAAAATTGAATTTTTAAAATAATAGGAAAATTTTTTAGAAATATACTCAATTTTTTTAAAATATGAGTAATAATTTGAAAATATATATAGCATTTTATAATTTATTACTTAAAATAGAAGTTATATATATATATATATATATAATATATTATATATTATATATTATTATATTAATATGTATATATATAATAATTTTTAAACTCATAGGATTATGATAGTTTATTGATTAAACTTGTAGTGTAGACAAATTCTAGTCCAATTTGAAAGGAAAATATACCTAGAAAACTTGAAATAGTCCAAGTGGACATACATTAATTTTACTATAAATAAAACTCCTTTTAATTCATGCCTTTCACAATTAATGTGATTATTTTCCATTATTTTTCAGCAATTGAGCTATTCATCTAGTGACACTTAACTAATTCAAAATTTCAATTTATTTTTATAATTTACATTTTAGTCAATATTTTTTATATATATATAATATATAATGTATTTATTTGGGTATTTTAATTTATTTTTTTAATTTTATTTTTATTAAATGGCACTCTTATTGATATATGTATATATTTATAAGTTTAAATAATTAAAATGATATATTACAAGAATATAGAAATATTTATATTGGAAAAATAAATGAAAATTTATAATATAAAATAAAATACAAAAATTGAAATTGGGTTCAATGATTTATTTTTAACAATAATTTGTTATTTTTTTGGTAAAACCATAGATTAAAAATAATAAGAAGAAATTGAAAATGATATTGGGATGACTATAAACATTTAGTAAGGCATTAATTAATAATAAAAAGTTAAATTAATAAGAATAGGCTTTTACAATACCATGGGCCAATACCATGGCTTATCAATACTACAAGTCTAAAACCATAACTTATTTCACAACCAAAATATTTTATAACAATGTGACAATATTCTTAACACTCGATTTTCACCCCGAAGTTATCGTAGATATTATTACAATGTAAAAAATAGTCTTCGACAATACCATGGTTTATCTATAAGACATGCCCTAAAAACATAAATTATTTGCCTAACCAAATTTTTTTTTAACAATATTACAAGATTATGGATATTAACTTGTAAATCATCTTTGTTAAAATATCATGGTCCAATACCATGGATTATCAATATCACATGCTAAAAAACCATAAGTTATCTCATAGTAAAAATAATTTAATTTAAATTTTACAACATTTTTTTAATTGAATCTAAAAGGGAAAATGCTACAATTTGAGATATATCTAATCCCTCTATCTATCCTCAAGACTACTAAACATATTCCCATAGAAAGTAATTTAAGGTTTTAATAAAATTAAGCTAAGATGGATTAGGACATAAATTAATCTTGTTGTATGTGAAACCCCTTTTATTTATTTCTTTACCTATTAATATTATTTTTATGTCATTATTGTTTTCATATTTCTTTTACTTTGTCCATAATTACAAAACTAACTTTAATTTTTTTTGGTAAGCTTTGTAGGAATACATGTTCATCAATGTACTAGAATTTTGACCAATTTTTGTTTTGTCTTGGTGCCAACATGTTTTTTTGTTTGTAGATGTTGGAGAGAACCTACATTCATGAGAGAGATACATGGGGGATTTTTTTAATTTTTTTTTTGTGTTTTCTTCTAGCCCTACTAGATGCGTGAATGAGTTTTTCAACTAGTAGGTCTACCTAGCATCCTCAAAGGACATTTCCACTTGAGATGTTTCTCTTATTTTTTAGTTTTTATTTATTTTCCTTTCATATTCTACTAAAAAAAAAATCATTTAAAAAAAAAAAATCATTTTCAAGTATAGGAATACTTCCAATGAATCAAAGTGCACATCAAGATTACATTTAAAATTATCTATAGGCTTGAAATGTATTCTTTAACATGTAGCTAGATGTAAGAGACTCAATTATTTGACTTTGATGATACCAAACATAGTTGAAGAAGAGAGTATTGTTGCAACTTAGTGACTATCTTAAACCATATTCCAATATAGTTGTGATGCCCCTCATCCATAGGTTCACTTGGATCATCTTTGATACATTATTCTTACATCACCTTCAAATCTTCCACTTTTTGCTAATTTTTCTATTGAGCACATGAAGGATTTGATGGTAACGCTTTCTCAATCTCAGACTTTGATGTCTACTCTTCATCAAATGAAAATTAGGATTCTTTGGTGTTCTCTATTGAATCTTTTTTTTCTACGTGTTGTCCTTCAATGCCATTAATATATTCTTGTATTTTTGTAATATTCTTCGTGAGGTGAGATGAATACCATTGAGAACAAGAGGAGATGTTTGGAAGTGTTGTACCTCAACATTGTAAGTTGAGTGAGTTACTTAATTATGTGGGTTCAGAAATGGTGGTATAGGTACTTGAGTGGGAGTGGATATTTGAGATGGATGTGGTTGGGGTTGTGGTTGTCGTGGAGGTGAAAGGTAGGGATATCATAGACTTGAGTATGCAGGATACTGAGGATATTGTGGATGGCTCCGATAAGTTCCTTTCCAACCTTGTTGCGAACATTATTTTTGGGGTTGTGATGGATAATATTGCTAAGGAAAGTGTGTGTTCCAATTACTTTTAGATGGATGTGAATAAGATTGAAATTGTGAATTAGGCTCTTGCATCATATTTGGTTGAATAGGTTGCCATGGTCCTCTTGGAGATACATAACATAACTGCATTGGGAATTGACTTACTCTAGTGTCCTCTTAGTAAACTTCCTTAAACCTTGGTAATGAGGGACAATATTTAACATCATCTGATTTTGCATGGACAACAAAAATATCAACATCTTATTTTTGCTTATTTTGTATTATTAACATTTCTACTTGTTCACTTAGATTGCTAAGAATTTATATTTTAAGTTTATAAAGAAAATTTCCAAGTTTAGTTTGGCTTACAAATATTGATACTAATTGACTTACTCTTCCCCTTCCTCTTAATATGTTTTTGCATGTTTCGCGAATTTCCTTAAATGATAATTCCTATACATTACCTCTACTCATGAGATTAAGAATATCAATCAACTAATCCCTAACTCTTCTAGGTAAGAGGGTTTTTAGTGTGTCATATATTATTGAATTCATCCCTCAACTCATGGAACATTAAAGAGCTCCATACTTAAATGTTGCATAAAATAATCTCATTTTTTTAGCGTTTAACAAGTAACTATAATATTCACAGATGATTTCAAATTCAAAGAGAAATGCTTCTTAATCCTCTCACATTAGACCATGAAAGTTTGGAAGAAAATATGGAGGGATGTTATTCATGTGCATACTACCATCGATATCTCGAATGGGAAATCTCAGATGATATTCCTCAATGTTATCATCTCTACCTGCAAAAGTGGATGGTAATGTGGATGTTACTGCACCACATGATCAAATGGGGCGATGGGTTGGTGTTGGAGATTTATTTTATTTTTATGATTGAAAGAAAAGACTAATGCAACACACTTTCTATTTTTTAAATGAAATAATCCTAATGCAAATTTTTGTTTATGCAGAAATTAAAAGAAATTAATTAGCTAGGGAAGAAAACAATGAATACTTGGACACCTCCCCGACAACGGTGGCAAAAAGTGATGAGCCTTAATATTGCAAGAAGAATGTTGTAACTCCCAAGGCTACTGATTTTAATTATCAACCTAGTGTTCGTAGAAACTTAAGAGGTATCAACATTATATGTGTAGCATACAGTGTGTCCCAAGTTTGCTATGATGATGTAATGCACTACATCTATTGAAGTGAAATCATAAACTAATTGCAGAAAATGAAATGCTCGAAATGGAAAGCTCAATATATTATAAGAAAGAAAGTACAAGGAGTTCATTGGATTTGGAAATCAACAAAATCAGCATTGTATTACCCATTTTGATAAATTTGTCCATTAGCCCAAATCGATGAAATGTTTTGCATGAGAAAAGAGGCAGGTCACATTGTCTTTAGTGTTCCCTATTATTTTATTTGGAAGCTAGGGGCCTTTATTTAACCCTAAGGGACAACAACCAATCTTCTTGATTGAATTTGGACAAGTATATGCATGGTGGAAGGCTACTACAGGGTTTCATGTAGTACTATTACAAGAAACATCAAATTTTGTATAGGGAGTTATAATTC
>APFE030667577.1:0-19410 GCA_000404065.3 Pinus taeda | reverse complement strand
TCTACTTGTTCACTTAGATTGCTAAGAATTTATATTTTAAGTTTATAAAGAAAATTTCCAAGTTTAGTTTGGCTTACACATATTGATACTAATTGGCTTACTCTTTCCCTTCCTCTTAATATGTTTTTGCATGTTTCACGAATTTACTTAAATGAAAATTCCTATACATTACCTCTACTCATGAGATTAATAATATCAATCAACTAATCCCTAACTCTTCTAGGTAAGAGGGTTTTTAGTGTGTCATATATTATTGAATTCATCCCTCAACTCATGAAACATTAAAGAGCTCCATACTTCAATGTTGCATAAAATAATCTCATTTTTTGAGCGTTTAACAAGTAACCATAAGATTCACAAATGATTTCAAATTCAAAGAGAAAGGCTTCTTAATCCTCTCACATTAGACCATGAAATTTTGGAAGAAAATATGGAGGGATGTTATTCAGGTGCATACTACCATCAATATCTTGAATGGGAAATCTGAGATGATATTCCTCAATGTTATCATCTCTACGTGCAAAAGTGGATGGTAATGTGGCTCTTACTGCACCACATGATCAAATGGCCGGGTGGGTTGGTGTTGGAGATTTATTTTTATTTTATGATTGAAAGAAAAGACTAATGCAATGCACTTTTCTATTTTTTAAATGAAATAACCCTAACTCAAATTTTTGTTTATGGAGAAATTAAAAGAAATTAATTTGCTAGGGAAGAAAACAATGAATACTTGGACACCTCCCCAACAACGGTGGAAAAAAGTGATGAGCCTTAATATTGCAACAAGAATGTTGTAACTCCCAAAGGCTAGTGATTTTAACTATCAACCTAGTGTTCGTAGAAACTTAAGAGGTATCAACACTATAAGTGTAACATACAGTGTGTCCAAAGTTTGCTATGATGATGTAATGCACTACATCTATTGAAGTGAAATCATAAACTAATTGCAGAAAATGAAATGCTCGAAATGGAAACCTCAACCTATTATAAGAAAGAAAGTATAAGGAAAGAAACCTATTCTAATTTCATAAAGTAAATATCATGAAATAAATGTCAACCATTACATTTCAAAGAATTTAGGTCCATTAAAAAAGTTCATCGGATTTGGAAATCAACAAAATCATCATTGTATTACCCATTTCATAAATTTGTCAATTAGCCAAAATCGACAATAACCAATCTTCTTGAGTGAATTTGAACAAGTATATGCATGGTGGAAGGCTACTACACGGTTTCATGTAGTACTATTACAAGAAACATCAAATTTTGTATAGGGAGTTATAATTCATTGAATGAAACCAAAACAAATCAAATTTGAATGGGATAACTTTTTTGTTGACTAGGATGTCTTAGGTCTCCATTCCAAATGGAATTACTCAAAAATAACTCCATTAACCAAGCTAAAAAATGGCATAAAAAGCCTCTCAACCTCATTCCAAGGCAATTCATCCTCCCAAACACCTTTAACA
Organism: Pinus taeda; assembly: GCA_000404065.3. NCBI lineage: Eukaryota > Viridiplantae > Streptophyta > Pinopsida > Pinales > Pinaceae > Pinus > Pinus taeda. Next base: position 17,941 of record APFE030667577.1, on the reverse strand, counting down.
TTCTATACATCCTCCCATAGAGAGCGCAACGCACTTTGGTACCACCCTATAATAATGCCTTCGCTCATATCTATGTACTTTCACCACCTTATGCTGTCTAAACATGATATTACGGGCTACTATGACAATAATTGACCTCCTAAGTGAGCTCAAGGAAGTGGAGTCGATGAAAAACCATAACAAAAATGTTCTACACCTATTATAGGACTCCCAAAATCCTTCTCGGTAATCCTTATGAATAGTCGTTGGGTGCCACTAAGTTTCTAGACCATTAGTTCCCCTGTTTCAGATGAGTTCCATCTGGAACTCATCTAAAACTCATCTGTAACTCATCTGAAACAAGGCATGGGTGCAACTAGGGAATTTTCTCCTCAGTCCTATTCTCGTGAATCTGAAAATTTTGCCACTTTTCAAGTCGAGAATCTATGTCACTACCCATAAACACCAATAGCTCTCAAAATCAATAATTTACATGAAAACAAGACTTGGAAGACAAAAATTGGCTCTAGCACTAGGCCTGACCATCCTTCACTAGGATTGACATTTTGTCAAACACATGACATTAATATAATCTACATGACATGAATACAAGAAAGACCATGAATGACAGATAACTCATATGAGACTTGACAAGAAGGATCACCACCCTCTTCCGTTAACTGTTTGGTGTAAATTAGGTCTTGCATCCATTATCCTTTGATTTACAAGTAAATACATGAAATAGCCTTCTCAAGATCATGAGTCACGTAGTTTTTCTCATGATTATTCAACTTCCTCAAATAATAGAACACCGCCTATCCCTCCGGCATAAGGAATGCACTAATTCCTCTTTTACATGAATATGTGAACACTAAAAACTCTTTATTTGGATCTACAATCTTAAGGACTCGATCATTGATCAAGAGCTACTTCAACTGCTCAAAACTAGCTACACATTTTTTTCAATTCAAACTTATTACCTTTCCTCTACAAGCATGTCATAGGATATGAAATACGTAATAAGTTCATAATGAATCTTCTGTAGTAAGCTCCCAATATCATGAATGATCTCAACTCATCTACATTATTTAGACCTGACCACTCCATGATGCCCCTTATCTTTTTTGGATCTACTACTATGTCCTCTTTCGAAACAACATATCTCAAATAGTGTACTTTTGTCTGAAATAAACTGCACTTTCTAAGCTTAGCATACAACTGATGTTGTCTTAAAAATCTCAACTATAATACCAAATGCTCGACATTCTCTTTCTCATTATTACAATATATGAAAATGTCATCGATGAATACAATAACAAACTTGTTAAAATAATGATGTAACACACTGTTCATCAAACACATAAAGTAGCTAGGGCATTAGTCAAACCAAATAGAGCTACAACAAACTCGTAATTCCCATACCGAGTCTTGAAGGATGTCTTGTAGATATCATCTTCCTTGACGCCTATCTGTGGTACCCTAATCGCAAATATATCTTAGAGAACATTGCTACTCTCTTCAACTGATCAAACAAGCTGTGAACCCTTAGCAATGGGCACGTTATCTTGAATGTCATATTTTTAGTTGCCCTTATTCAATATATAATCTGAGAGTACCACCTTTTTCTCTTTACAAACAAAACTAGTGCACCCCAATGTGATACACCATGGTCTAATTGTATCCCTTGTATTAATTCTTACATGTTCTCTTAACTAGTTAGAGAAGTGTCTCTAGCTACTTAACTTAACATATAACATTTTGTATGTACAAATATATCTTTAATGCTTTTTAAGTGGATTTCATAACATTGTCCAATATGAAGCAAATTTAGAAATGTTAAATTTATGTCTGTGTATTAATTTTTTTTTTTGACAAATACCGGAAACAAGTATATTATCTCATGTGGAAGTTTTAAGAAAATGAAATTATCGAGATTGAAGATATATATTATGATAAAGGAGTAAATTTTTTTATTGTTCATTTCAATTTTAGGGATATAGCCTATGTTTAATATAGTTTTTGATTAATCTTATAATTTGTTTTAAAAGAGCCATCTTGAAATTTTCATTACAAATTTTTTGGGTGAAAGGTTTTCAAATTCTCAACTATTATAATTTATCAGATATATCTTATTGTAGTTTAAATGATTCTAGAAATTTTTCTTAGTATTAGCAAGCTCATTCTAATTTTATTTTTTGAAATATCTGTTTTAGTGTCTTTAAACAACATATTGATCTTTTGTTTAGTAGGTGAAAATGTAATAAAGGAACAATATGTGAAGTAAGTACACATGGTTTCGTGACAACAAAAACCCATGCAACCCTTGTGAGTCCTCTTTCAATTAGTACTCCATCAGATAATACCTACATACATATTATTACTTCTACATATAGTTTCATATATAGCAACTTTCCAAGTATCTTTAGAATCAATTTAAAAAAATATATTCAATTATCTTTATGTTATATTGCAAGAAGAACAAAATTCCAAAAGATTGCTATCTACTTCTTAAATAGTTTAGTATAATGGATAAGGGCATGGTTAAGTCTCCTTAATTACACCCTAATGTATTTTTTCTAATATTATTGTTAGGTCCCACATGTTTATATGGTTGAACCATGACTCATGTGAATCTCTCTCAATGCATACCTCACCCTAGATAGCCTTTCCATGACATGTATGAGAATATACATGAATGGTACAAGAGATCAATGGTTGTACCGATACTACTAACAACTAAGACATAGGTGATCCAATACCTATAACAAAGATATGAAGGATATGCCAATCATTGCTCATGAATCTATGAACAATATGAAATTTTTTATAAGAAGAATCAAATATCTCATCATCACATCATCATCACATCATCACATCATCTACTTGTTAACTTAGATTGCTAAGAATTTCTATTTTAAATTTATCAAGAAAATTTCCAACTTTAGTTTGGCTTACACATCTTGATATTGACTGACTTACTCTTTCCCTTCATCTTAATATGTGTTTGCATGTTTCACAAATTTCCTGAAATGGTAATTCCTATACATTACCTCTACTCATGAGATTAAGAATATCAATCCACTCATCCCTAACTCTTCTAAGTAAGAGGGTTTATAGTGTGTCATATCCTTAATGATGTAATTTTCCATTTTAACATTGTACATGAACCTCGCTATTAGATCCTCAACGATTTCATTTTCATTCTTATTCATTTTAAATATTTCTTCTTTAAGATAATTATCATTATATTTTTCTAGAAATATATTTTGCATCTCACTCCATGATATTATTGAATTCATCCCTCAACTCATGAAAGATTTAAGAGCTCCATCCTTCAATGTTGCATAAAATAATGTCCATTTTTTATTGTTTAACAAGTAACCGTAAGATCCACAAAGAATTTCAAATTCAAAGAGAAAATTTCCACTTTTTGTTAATTTTTCTGTTGAGCACATGAAGGATTTGATGGTAACGCTTTCTCAATGTCAGATTTTGATGTCTACTCTTATCCAAATGAAACCGAGGATTCTTTGGTCTTCTCTATTGAATATTTTTTTCTACATGTTTTCCTTCAATGCCATTAAGAGATTTTTGTTTTTTTGTAACATTCTTCGTGAGGTGAGATGAATACCATTGAGATCAAGAGGAGATGTTTGGAAGTCTTGTACCTCAACATTATAAGTTGAGTGAGTTACTTCTTTATGTGGATTCAGAAATGGTGGTATAGGTAATTGAGTCGGAGTGGATATTTGAGATGGATGTGGCTGGGGTTGTGGTTGTGGTGGAGGTGAAAGGTAGGGATACCATAGAGTTGAGTATGGAGGATACTGAGGATATTGTGGATGGCTTCCATAAGTTCCTTTCCAACCTTGTTGCGAACATTATTTTTTTGGGTTGTGATGGATAATATTGCTAAGGAAAGCGTGTGATCCAATTACTTTTAGATGGATGTGAATAAGAATGAAATTGTGAATTAGGCTCTTGCATCATATTTGGTTGAATAGGTTGCCATGGTCCTCTTGGAGATAGATAACATAGTTGCATTGGGAATTGACTTACTCCACTGTCCTCTTGGTAAACTTCCTTAAACCTTTGTAATGAGGGGCAGTATTTAACATCATCTCATTTTGCATGGACAACACAAATATAAACATCTTATTTTTGCTTATTTTGTATTATTAACATTTCTACTTGTTCACTTACATTGCTAAGAGTTTATATTTTAACTTTATCAAGCAAATTTCCAAGTTTATTTTTTCTTACAGATATTAATACTAATTGACTTACTCTTTCCCTTCCTCTTAATATGTTTTTGCATGTTTCATGAATTTCCTAAAATGATAATTGCTATACATTACCTCTACTCATGAGATTAAGAATATCAATCAACTAATCCCTAACTCTTCTAGGTAAGAAGGTTTTTAGCATGTCATATATTATTGAATTCATCCCTCAACTCATGAAACATTAAAGAGCTCCATACTTCAATGTTGCATAAAATAATCTCATCTTTTTAGCATTTAACAAGTAACCATAAGATTCACAAATGATTTCAAATTCAAAGAGAAAGGCTTCCTAATCCTCTCACCTTAGACCATGAAAGTTTGGAAGAAAATATTGAGGGATGTTATTCATGTGCATACTACCATCAATATCTTGAATGGGAAATCTCAGATGATATTCCTCAATGTTATCATCTCTACCTGCAAAAGTGGATGGAAATGTGGCTCTTACTGCACCACATGATCAAATGGGGGAGTGGGTTGGTGTTGGAGATTTATTTTGTTTTTATGATTGAAAGAAAAAACTAATGCAACGCACATTTCTATTTTTTAAATGAAATAATCCTAACGCAAATTTTTGTTTATGCATAAATTAAAAGAAATCAATTTCCTAGGGAAGAAAACAATGCATACTTGGAAAACTCCCCAACAACGGTGCCAAAAAGTGATGAGCCTCAATATTCCAACAAGAATGTTGTAACTCCCAAGGCTACTGACTTTAATTATCAACCTAGTGTTCGTACAAACATAAGAGGTATCGACACTATATGTGTAGCATACAGTGTGTCCCAAGTTTGCTATGATGATGTAATGCACTAAATCTATTGAAGTCAAATCATAAACTAATTGCAGAAAATGAAATGCTCGAAATGGAAACCTCAACCTATTATAAGAACGAAAGAACAAGGAAAGAAACATATTCTAATTTCATAAAGTAAATATCATGAAATAAATGTCAACCATTACATTTCAAAGAATTTATGTCCATTAAAAAAGTTCATCGGATTTGGAAATCAACAAAATCATCTTGTATTACCCATTTCATAAATCTGTCCATTAGCCCAAATCGATGAAATGTTTTGCATGAGAAAAGAGGCAAGTCGTAAGTTGTCTTTAGTATTCACTATTATTTTATTTGGAAGCTACGGGCCTTTATTTAACCCTAAGGGACAATAACCAATCTTCTTGAGTGAATTTGGACAAGTATATGCATGGTAGAAGGCTACTACAGGGTTTCATGTAGTACTATTACAAGAAACATCAAATTTTCTATAGGGACTTATAATTCATTGAATGAAACCAAAATAAATAAAATGTGAATGTGATAATTTTTTTTATTGACTAGGAGGTCTTAGGTCTCCATTCCAAGTGGAATTACTAAAAAAGAACTCTGATAACCCATGCTAAAAATGGCATAAAAATCCTCTCAAACTCATTCCATGTCAATTCATCCTCCCAAACACCTTTAACATTCTGTACATCCTCCCATAGAGAGTGCAACGCACTCTCATACCACACTATCATGATGCCTGCCCTCATAACTATGCACTTTCACCACCTTATGTTGTCTAAACATGATATTAGGGGCTACTATGACAATAATTGACCTCCTAGGTGAGCTCAAGGAAGTGGAGTCGATGAAAAACCATAACAAAAATGTTCTACACCTATTGTAGGACTCCCAAAATCCTTCTCAGTAATCCTTATGAATAGTCGCTGGGTGCCACTAAGTTTTTAGACCATTAGTTCCGCTATTTTAGATGAGTTCCATCTGGAACTCATCTAAAACTCATCTGTAACTCATATGAAACAAGGCATGGGTGCGACTAGGTAATTTTCTCCTCAGTCCTATTCTTGCGAATCTGATATTTTTGCCACTTTTCAAGTCGAGAATCTATGTCACTGCCCATAAACACTTGTAGCTTTCAAAATCCATAATTTACATGACAACAAGACTTGGAAGACAAAAACTAGCTCTAGCACTAGGCCTCACCATCCTTCACTAGGATTGACATTCTGTCAAACACATGGCATTAATATAATCTACATGACATGAATACAAGAAAGAGCATGAATGACTGATAACTCATATGAGACTTGACAAGAAGGATCACCACCCTCTTCCTTTAACTGTTTTGATGTAAATTAGGTCTTGCATCCATTATCCTTTGAGTTAGAAGTAAATACATGAAATAGCCTTCTCAAGATCATGAGTCACGTAGTTTTTCTCATGATTATTCGACTTCCTCAAATAATAGAACACCACCTATCCCTCCTGCATAAGGACTACACTAAGTCCTCTTTTACATGAATATGTGAACACTAAAAACTCTTTATCTGGATCTACATTCTTAAGGACTCGATCATTGATCAAGAACTGATTCAACTGCTCAAAACTAGCTACACATTTTTTTCAATTCAAACTTATTACCTTTCCTCTGCAAGCATGTCATAGGATATGAAATACGTAATAAGTTCATAATGAATTTTTTGTAGTAACCTCCCAATACCATGAATGATCTCACCTCATCTACATTATTTAGACCTGACCACTCCATGATGCCCCTTATATTTTTTGGATCTACTACTATGTCTTCTTTTGAAACAACATGTCCCAAATAGTGTACTTTTGTCTGAAATAAACTGCACTTTCTAAGCTTAGCATACAGCTGATGTTGTCTTAGCAATCTCAACGCTACTACCAAATGCTCGACATTCTCTTTCTCACTATTACAATATATCAAAATGTCATCGATGAATACAATAACAAACTTGTAAAAATAAGGATGTAGCACACCATTCATCAAACACGTAAAAGTAGCTAGGGCATTAGTCAAACCAAATAGAGCTACAACAAACTCATAATTCCCATGCCGAGTCTTGAAGGATGTCTTGTAGATATCATCTTCCTTGATGCATATCTATGGTATCCTAATCGCAAATATATCTTAGATAACATTGCTACTCCCTTGAACTCATCAAACAAGTTGTGAACCCTTAGCAATGGGCACCTATTCTTGATTGTCACCTTTTTAGTTGCCTTTCTTCAATATGTAATGTGAGAGTACCACCTTTCTTCTTTACAAACAAAACTAGTGCACCCCAATGTGATACACATGGTCTAATGTATCCCTTGTCTTAATTCTTACATGTTTTCCTAACTAATTAGAGAAGTGTCTCTAGCTAGCTTAAATTCAACATTGAATATGTACGAATATATCTTTAATTCTGTTTTAGTGGATTTGATAACATTGCCAATATGAAGCAAATTTAGAAATGTTAAATTTTATGTGTGTGTATTAATTTTTTTTTTGACAAATACCGAAAACAAGTATATTATCTCATGTGGAAGTTTTAAGAAAATTAAATTATCGAGATTGAAGATATATATTATGATAAAGGAGTAAATTTTTTTATTGTCCGTTTCAATTTTAAGGATATAGCCTATGTTTAATATAGTTTTTGATTAATCTTATAATTTGTTTTAAAAGATCCATCTTGAAATTTTCATTACAATTTTTTTGGGTGAAAGGTTTTCAAATTCTCAACTATTATAATTTATCAGATATATCTTACTGAAGTTTAAATGATTATGGAAACTTTTTCTTAGTATTAGCAAGCTCATTCTAATTTTATTTTTTGAAATATTTGTTTTAGTGTCTTTAAACAACATATTGATCCTTTGTTTAGTAGGTAAAAATGTAATAAAGGAACAATATGTGAAGTAAGTACACACGGTTTCACGACAACAAAAACCCATGCAACCCTTGTGAGTCCTCTTTCAATTAGTACTCCATCAGATAATACCTACATACATATTATCACTTCTACATATAGTTTCATATATAGCAACTTGCCCAAGTATCTTTAGAATCAATTTTAAAAAATATATTCAATTATCTTTATGTTATAGTGCAAGAAGAACAACATTCCAAAAGATTTCTATCTAGTTCTTAAATAGTTGAGTATAATGGATAAGGGCATGGTTAAGTCTCCTTAATTACACCCTAATGTATTTTTTCTAATATTATTGTTAGGTCCCACATTTTTATATGTTTGACCATGATCACATAATCTCTCTCAATGCATACCTCACCCTAGATAGCCTTTCCATGACAAGTATGAGAATATACATGAATGATACAAGAGACCAATGGTTGTACTGATACTACTAACAACTAAGACATAGGTGATCCAGCACCTATAACAAAAATATGTAGGATATTCCAATCATTTCTCATGAATCTATGAACAATATGAAATGTTTTACAAGAAGAATCCACGATCTCATGAGCACAATAAAATGCTCCATCAGTGAGATAAATTGTTGAGAAATGACACTCCGTGATGAAACATTAGAATGCATGGATGAAATATACACTCACTTCATTTAACATACACCATGGCTAACCTCTATCGATGACATGAATAAATAAATGATCAATAATATGTGCCATACATGAAAACAATTTCACCAACCATAAATCATGATCTAAGCATTAGAAATCAACAATAGAAAAAAATACGTAGTGGCCCTGAATCAACAACACCATGAATAAAAAATATAGCATCTAAATATTAGGACAATATATCCACTCTCTACAACTATAAATTGTAGCAAAAAAAACCATCGTATGGATTATGTTATTCTAAAAATTACCAAAAGACGGATAATAGTATATAATGATGTAATGACAACAACATCATCACATCATCTACTTGTTCACTTAGATTGCTAAGAATTTATATTTTAAATTTATCAAGAAAATTTAAAACTTTAGTTTGGCTTACACATCTTGATACTGATTGACTTACTCTTTCCCTTCATCTTAATATGTGTTTGCATGTCTCACAAATTTCCTGAAATGGTAATTTCTATACATTACCTCTACTCATGAGATTAGAAATATCAATCCACTCATCCCTATCTCTTCTAAGTGAGAGGGTTTATAGTGTGCCATATCCTTAATGATGTAATTTTCCCTCTTAACATTGTACATGAACCTCTCTATTAGATCCTCAATGATTTCATCTTCATTCTTATTCATTTTAAAAATTTCTTCTTTAAGATAATTATCATTAAATTTTTCTAGAAATATATTTTGCATCTCACTCCATGAAATCATATAATTCATCCCTCATCTCATGAAAGATTTAAGAGCTCCATCCTTCAATGTTGCATAAAATAATTTCCATTTTTTATTGTTTAACAAGTAACCATAAGATCCACAAAGGATTTCAAATTCAAAGAGAAAGGTTTATGAATCCTCTCACCTTAGACCATGAAAGTTTGGAACGAAATACGGAGGGATGTTAGAAATGTAATAATAGAACAATATGTGAAGTAATTACACATGGTTTCATGACAACTAAAACTGGCAACCCTTTTTTCATCATACCAATCTCCATGGCACAACCATATGCATAAAACCATCAACCCCAAAATGCATGAAATATGCCAACCCCATGACAACTCATAAGAAACATATAATCCATGCATAATAAAAAAATAAACATCTCCAATGGATGAGCATTGAGATGCATGGCCAACTCCTCCAAGGAGCCATAATACCATCAAAATATTGGAATCATAAAAAGTGCTCTCTTGAATATGTGCCATCTCTCATAATCACATTTTCACAAGACAACATAAGTAGCAAAAATCCATCATCAAGAAATCATAATAAAGATTATAAGAATCAAAATCACCACAAGCTAAGTGCATGCAGAAACAATATGCGCCAAATAATCTCTGTGCCTATGAACACCTCACATCCATTTTTCAATCTAAAATATCTAACATGGAAGAGTGGACTGCAATATGTGCTGTTTTTTTCAACTCAAAAGATGATGAGATAAAGTACTCCCTATTGAATTTCCATGACCCAAGTGTTATGCTAGAATATTAAATAATAGATGCTACCAAACAAAAGATCACAACTAAAGTACTTTTGCACAATGGAATATAAAAAATAGTAAATCTTCTAGTGCTCAAAATAAGGACAACCTTTTACAACATATTGTACAAATATGTACAAAAACCCAACTTTGTTATATTAAACAAAATTAATAATAAAATAGTCTAGGGTTGTCCTACTAGAAGTAATGGCCCTCATACATCCACTATTAATTAAGTGGAACAACATTTAGAGGAGGATGTGAAGTGGATGACATAGAACTTGTAGGTTGATCAATTACTATGGTTCTTGTTTCTCTTATCCAGAAATAGGAAACCATGTTTTTCTCCTCATTAGGAAGGGGATTTGTTAACACAATAGGTGAGATAAATGAATTAAGGAATTCATTTACTTCCACTTGATGTCGCTAGTCTGTGGTAAAACGTTCTTGAGTACAGATTAAGCAAGGGAAACAATATTTCTTTTTTTCTTAAAGAGATTGGTTGTTTGTTTTCTCTTACGAAGGATTATCTTTATTCTTTTTCATTTTTTCTTACTTCCTAGTTGATATTTTCCCTTGGTTGTTTGGACAAAATTTAGCTTAGAAGTAGTAGTCTCACTAGTAATGGTGGACTGGTTTTGGGTAGCCAAAATAGGAGATGTAGGAGAGAGTTTACTCACTGACTCATTGAATGCAGCTAGTGGAACCAATCACACCCCATCAATTACAACTTATTCCTTACTTGAAGATGTTGGTACACTTTTTTGAGGTCTCACAACAGTGGGTATTTTGTTGTAGAACATGCGATATTTAGTGTAAATGAGATCAGGCTATTGGGCATGAGCAATGAATTGCTCTTCTATAACAACTCTTCCTTTACAAATGTCTTTTGTTATGGGTCCTAAAAGAGGCTTAGTAAACGATTTTTTTTTTAAATATGGTGAAGTTCCCACTCATAAATATGATCATGAATGTGAGTGGATTCATGTTGTTTGAAATTGGTCAAACATTTAGTTCGAGTTTCATAACGAATGGGAAACTGCAAATGAGTTAGAAACGTGGTAGCAAAGGCATTGAAATTGTTGAACAAAGCTCATGGAAATTCGATATACCACCTCATTGTTGTACTATTGTTGTACTAGTGAGGTCTAGCTGGAAAATCCATAAAATGATAGACTCATCATTTAAAGAGTTCAACGAATTTCCACAATTTCCATTCAATTTTGGGATATCACTTGAAACTTTTGTAGCAAAGACGTACTACCAAGGAGAGTGAAAATTTTGATCTTCTGTAATTATGGTGAAATATGGAAATTCAAGGGTTGCTACAAAAGGAAATTGCGTATTAATGTTTAGTGGAGGGTATCTTGAGTAAGAAGGAATGGCTTGAGGAACAGGTATTTGGGCTCCAACTTAAGGAGGATTTTGGTAGCCTAAATAAATGTAATCATGTTGCCCAGTTTCAACATAACCTTGAAAGGGTTGAAAAAATTGAGTATGAATTTTCTAAACTTGGCTCCTACTTAAGATTTCCTTCTTTGTTCATATGTTGTACCTTGTATAGGTTGATTAAATTCCATCTAACGAAAATCCTCACCAACCTATGAAGTCTGTAAGGAACCTTGAAGAGGTAGGGTAAGTGGGAATTAGGAGGTCACAAATATTGGTGGAACAGGTTTAGTTAGAGGTTCAACCTGCATAGATTGACTTACATGATATAAAGCATGAGGAGGTTGAGAAATAGGTTGGCAAGTATCAACATGGGATATAGATGGAACAAGTTGAGAGGTTTTAATTTGATTAAAAAACAAGTAAACTTTTATGGAAAATAAAGGATGCCAAGAGTTAGTAGCCATTCCTCGAAATGGGTGACATAATTAGGATAGAGCCCTATCTTGTGGTATTTGATTAAGATATTGGAACACTCAAGGAATAGGTTCCCCCTCTTGAAAGATAAGGGAATATGGAGGAAACTACCTTCTTGGATGAGGGTACCATGTGTAAGGTGGATTGGGCTATTGTAGATGTCCATACCCACTCACATGCAACCCATATTGTTGTTCCAATAAAGGTTGAGATGAAGGAGGAACAAAAGATTGGGCGACACTCATCAAATTAGTACTAGATGGCATTCCATAGGAGGATGACATGGTAGATGTCGATGGACTCGATGTCACACCAGAAAAGGTTCTAGATAATGATTAGTAACGAGATGGAATAGATTAGTCACCATACAAATGTGTTCCTAGTGATGATGCAAACATTGAAGTAGCTGAAACAATGGTTTTCTCAACCTAGTGGTTGATGGTAGATGAGAAACCATAGCAGAATGATTCATGGTTAATTTCCAAAATAGTATTTCCTAGGGAAACTCAAAGGCGAGTTGAAAGTATGAGAATCATATAAAGGAGCTTGTATGTGAGTATGAGGAGGGAGTTGATACACTTGAATCTTTCTTAAATGAACATGAGATGAAGGTCGAGACTCTTCTTGAGGAATTTTCTCAATACTCACAAGACGAGGTGGATTTTGTTCACCATCACGTCCAATATATACAGATTGTGTTCATGTCTAACATAAAGGAAGAGAAGAGGAAGGGCCTGAAGTAACAAGTGTAGCTAAGTCACGTTTTAGATTGAAGAAACTGATATTCAATAACCTCTAGTAATAAATTTTTAGATACTTATGTTTCTACTATGTCGGACTTAACAAATAATAAACACATGATATTGGGTTTAGTACTCATATGAAGAGATGATTCTCGTTGGTCAGTTTAGGTTGTAGGTCTAGAAGTGGTAGCTTTAAAAGTACCATATTCGATAGTTTACATTTTTGTGTTCTCTCGATGACAAGTTTCATGTAGAAAAAGACGAGGCAATGCTTGCATCTTATGAAAATGATGGGGTTTTGGGGGTTATTACTCCATGGTAGTAAATGAATTTGAGAAATTCATGACAACTTAAAAATTAGAAAATGGGTAGTTAGGAAAAATATTTTATCGTCATTGTGAACTACAATATACAACCTTGGTGAACCAAGGATTTATATATGGGTAGGAAATGTCCCCAAATTTTGTCTTCCTTGTATCATAGTGTGCAAGGAGGCTCAGTTGGTTACCTATGGTGGGATAGAAAAATTGCTTGGACTTCCAAAATATACCTGAAGGTACATGGAAGAAAATTCCATATCTAATGCGTAACCACTTGATGAGAGTGTTCTGATATACTTATCATGCATTCGTCGTCATTTGATATTCCCAAATTCACGTAGAGAATGATGTGATACAATTATGTACGTGCAAGTAGATATCACCCCCGAAATGTAATGTTGACAAACAAATGACATCTCCTACATTGAGAGATGCTAGAGCACATCTCTAGCCTTAACTAAGAGATGTTTACGTTGATGTTCTAAATTATCCTTAACATTGATTGAGTGAATTTTAGAGTTTATCTCGAATAAAGTTTTAGTTTTCAAGGCTCACCACGAGTTCCCCTGAATTCCATATAATTCAATCTAGCATGATAATGAGAAATGATTTTTTTTCAATGAAAATATATCTATGAGGAGGAAGAGATTTAAATAGTAATGCAAAAGTTAGGTAATTGATGAGTCTCAGTTTCAACAACGGGCGAAGGAATCAGCTCTTTGATCCAGTTATTCGATATTTTTATCATCATAGTTAGAGCATATGTTAGTTTCTTTATATTTTATCCACTCAATAAGCTCACTTTGGAGACAATGACTTGTCTTTCTTGATGTCAATAAACGATATAGAATATATGTTGGAAATTGACAAGTAATTATGTAAATTTGGGTAAAATGTCTTAGTTATTAACAAGTTACTTTTATAAAGAAACATCATTTATGTAATTAAGGAGGCTCGTATAAAATTGATGAATCCCCGAACTATTGTGAGGAGAATTTTATTGATCGAATAGACATATCAATCCCTAACCCTTGGTTGTTTTCTTGACACTCTGTGAGGGTTCTAGCATGTAAATCCTAAATTATTACTTGTGTGGTTCTATTTAGTTGCCTATTGGTTTCATTTATTTATTGTTTTGTAACCTCCATAAACTAAAATATATTAGTTAGTGAGTGCATTTAATTTTCTTATCGTCAAGTTTGTGATTACTCCTTGGTGCATTTAAGTTTCTCATGATCAAGGTTGTCATTGGTTTGCAATCTATCATGTAAAACTTGTCCAACATCTTGATCACATACTTTCATTGACCTAGATATATCTCACTAGGTCCTTGCGAGACTTTGAGTCCCAAATTGTGGTGCATCTTCCTTAGATCCTTCATTTCAAATTTTTCTACTAGTTGCTTATTACATTCTTCAATTCAACCCTCCACACTTGTCAAGAGGAGATCCATCCTAGAATACCATGACCTTGGTGCTTGGTTGAGGCCATATAATCTCTTCCCCAATCTGCATACATATGCATTTATCTCTTCAACTTCAAATCCCAAGGGTTGCTATATATAGACTTCCTCATCACTTGTGCCACTCATGAATGTAGTCTTGACATCCATTTGGTGGATGTTCCATCCCATTGATATTGCCAAATAGTCCAACAAATGAACAATTTTATATCTTGAATTTGGAACGAATGTCTCTTCATAATCAATGCCTTTGTGTTAGGAGAAGCCTCTAGCTAGAAATATTGCCTTATATTTATCAATTCTTCCATGTGCTATATGTTTGATATTGTAGAGAAATTTGGAAGTTACCATAAATTTATCTTCAGGCTTAGGTACGATCTCCCAAACTCCATTCTTCGTTATAGATTTATATTCTTCATTGACGGCATCTGTCCATTCTAGGTGATTGAAAACTTCTTCAAAATTGAATGGCTCTACTTTTATTAGTTTGGTCGTGTATGTATCATAATAAGAATATCGTTTGGGCTTTCTTCTTTCCGTAAATGTAAGTTGAGTGGCTACATGACCTTCTTCATTTATAAATGTAAACTTCTACCAGCTATGCATTTTTCTAGTTTGAGGGATTATCACAGGTTTTATAGGTTCAAAGGTACCTTCATCTTCATTGTTTGCTACTTCTTCCCTAGTAACTTCTTCTTCAAATACCAAAAATGCTTCATCATCACAGTCCATAAGGAGATCTTTTAATTTCTTGAGTGTAATACTTTCGTCAAATATCACTTCCCGACAAAATTCTATTTAGTGTCATTCCTTTAGGTAGATAGTATAGGGCATAGAATAGTTCGTGTAGCCCACAAACATTCCGTTCATGTGAGATTGATCCAACATCTTTTTTTTGTCCATAAGTATATGAATATAGATAAGACAACCAAAAATTCGAAGATGATCCATTGTTGGTTTCTTCCACATGAGAACTTGTTTGCGAGTGTTGTTATCTAGTGACCTTTGTGGACTTCAATTTTGTATATATATATTTTTCTTTGTAGCTTCACCCTACAAAAATTTCAGTAAATCTTGATCATGTAGCATTTATTTTACACTTTCTTCAATGGATCAATTCTTTTGTTCTACAAATCCATTTTGTCTCGGATTATATCACACTATCAAATCCTTTATAATCCAAGACTCATTACATAAATCTATAATTTACTTAGATATGTATTATACTCGATTATCGAAACTCAATATCTTCATTCTTATTTGTTTAAGGTTCTCTACTTTAGCTTTGAATTCTTGAATTTTTGTAAATACTTAATCCTTGGATTTCATTAGGTAAACCCAATTTTTCCTTGAATGGTCATCTATAAATGTTACATAGTAAAGATGACCTCCAAGTGATTTCGGAGGCATAGGACCACAAACACAGGAATGAATAAGATCCAAGATTTATTTGGCAATGAGGCACTGCTACCTAATGGTCCCTTGGTGTTTTTACACAATGTACATCCCTTCCATACTCCTTCATAATCTTTCTTCAGTTCGGGGATTCCATATACTATTGAAGTTGAACGATTCAAGTAGTGACACATAACTAATTCAAAATTTCGATTTACTTTTATAATTTAAATTTTAGTAAATATTGTTTATACATATATAAAAATGTAGTTATTTGGGTAATTTAAATTTGTTCTTTGAATTTATTTTATTATTAAATGACAACCCGATCTAATAAATATAATGTAAAAGTTAATAATAAAAAAATGATATATTTAAAAAAAGAAGAGAAAATATTTATAATGGAAAAAATATAGAAATATTTATGATATAAAAAAATATATAATTTGCAATGGGTAAATGATTTTTAATAATTTGTTATTTTTTTGGTAAAAACCCTAAATTAAGAAGAATAAGAAAAAGTTAAAAATGATATTGGGATGACTATAAACATTTAATAAGGCCTCAATTAATAATAAAAAGTTAAATTAATAAAAAAAACTTGTCAATAGTCTTTTTACAATACCATGGGCCAATACCATTGCTTATCAATACTACAAGATTCTTAACAATAGATATTATTACATTGTAAAAAATAGTCTTTGTTATAATACCATGGGTCAATACCATGGTTTATCTATACCATGTGCCTAGAAAACATAAATTATTTTACAATCATAATATTTTATAACAATATGACAAGATTGTAACCATGGATATTTACTTATAAATCATCTTTGTTACCATACCATGGGCCAATACCATGGCTTATCAATACCACATGCCAAAAAGCCATAAGTTATTTCATAGTAAAAATAGTTTATTTTATGTTTATTTTACAACATTTTTTTAATTGAATCTAAAAGGGAAAATATTACAATTTGAGATATATCTAAACCCTCTATCCTCAACACTACTAAAAACATTCTCGTAGAAATTAAATGAAGGTTTTAACAAAATTAACCTAAGATTGATTAGGACATAAACTAATCTTGTTGTATGTGAAACCCCTTTTATTTATTTCTTTAGCTATTAATATTCCTTTTATGCCATTATTGTTTTCATATGTCTTTTGCTTTTTCCATAATTACAAAACTAATTTTAATTTTTTTTGGTAAGCTTCATAGGAATACATGTTCATCATGTGCAATATATCACCCCAACCCTAGCAAGGGAGAATAAGTGAAAGTGGGACTTCCATCAAGGAGTGAATTAAGAGAGCCCCCTATGATAGCCTATCCAAGACTAGCTAGACAATTGTTTTTGTGAGTTTGGCAAAAATAGGTCTCCATCATATCCAATATCTCACCCTGATGCGAGGGATTGAACACTTGACTTATTTATTTTTCTAATGCAATAGTCGTGCCTTCTATTCAAAATGTTCAAAGGGTAAAATTACATAAAATACAACCAACTGCAAGCTAAACCTTTTAGTCCTAGGTAGAAACCTCATCAAAATACAAATCCACCAACTAGGTCCGAAAGACCCAAACAGTAGACTCGTAGAAACTGAAATCTTAAATAAACAATTCGTGAAAGGCCCAAAGACCCAGACCCACCAACAAGCACAATAAAAAACCCGGACGCACCAACATGCACACTTTCCCCTGACCATTGATTCTCCTCACCTAATCCATTGGTAGAGGATAAGATCGCATGAACTAAAAGCACGAAGAATTACCACGTGATAAATGACCTAGACCCACCAACATGCACGCTTATCCTTGACCATTCATTCTCCTCACTTGATCCAATGGCGGAGGATCATATCGCATGAGCCAAAAGCACAAATAATTACCACACGATGAGGGTGGTATTCTCTCCCCAACCTTGGGCACATGTTGCGTGGAGAGTGGAATCGCTCCCAACTCCAAAATACCTCTCCCACCTTGAAGG
>APFE030667575.1:0-20135 GCA_000404065.3 Pinus taeda | reverse complement strand
GTTGTTGATGCATCATCTTATTGCTGAACCTCTTCTGATTGATGGTACAGGTTCAGGGGGAGCATATAATGCATTGTTGGCATTATGGAGGATGTGCAGAAGGAGATCTTGGAAGTAGTTTCAATATGTCTCTATCTCTTTCATGGTGGATTATGGTTCTTCGTTGCAGATCTGGTTCATATTTAGGGGGAGCATGTTCTTAGGGGGAGCATAACCCTTTGCCCTTGATGTCAAAGGGGGAGAATGAAGCTGAATATTTTGAGGTTGCCATCAAGTCCAAAGGGGGAGTTTGTTGGCATTATGGTTCTGGTATGATTATATGTTTCAGATGTTGTACTTGATGGCAACACCCATTCATTTTGATAAAAAATAAAGAAGTACGCAGGAGAACAGTTCAGGCGGTGCGTACCCGCAGGCATGCCATGCAGGGACCGCGTCGAAATACGCAGATTACCCATCCATGAGGTGCGTACCCCAGTGCACACATTCCAAGGCAGTTAAGCGCCCACTCGTGGGGTTTCTCATGGTATTTAGCCAATAGTATTGGGTTATCATGGTTTTGGTCCGTGGTATTGATTATTTTATTATTATTATTGAGCCCCATGATCCTTGATTTGAGGAAGAGCTTGCCTATATAAAGCAAAGGAGATCATTTGGCTTGGGCATCTTTTTTAATTGAATATCTTAAGATCTGACTTATTGGGTTCTCGGTTCTTAAAAGATTGATCTATAAAGGAGAGGTTAGAAGCGAATCTGCGAAGGGTGATCTCTTGAGCACAAGTTCAGATCTGAGCATCTGAGGTTATTTCATCCCTAGTCCAAGGTACGCAGAGGCGCCGAAGGTTCAGTGCGTGGGTACGCAGAGGCGCTGAAGGTTCTGTGCGTGGGTACGCAGAGGCGCCGAAGGTTCAGTGCGTGGGTACGCAGAGGCGCCGAAGGTTCAGAGCGTAGATACGCAGGGCAACAGTGGTTCAGGTGCGTGCCTTCTATAGCAGCACGCGGCGCGATTATTCTTTTGGGTGCGTACCTGCTGTGAAAGTACGCGGCGCAGTTATTCTCTTTGTAGTGCAGTGCATGGCCACGCTGTTTAGCAGAAGGATCTCTGCGGGTGTACGCAGAGAGGCAGAGGGTGAAGTGCGTAGCAACGCAGGCCAGTAAAAAGAAAAACCGCGTATCTGTGTTAAGATCTTCTGTTGGTTGAATTTTTCTGTTGATAAGGTGTTCTGGGTTCTGTTCTGTTATTGCTAATCTGGTTATTGCAGCTGACTGTATAATTTACATGTACTTGATGATCATTTGATGTATATGGATCCAGTTTGAAAATTTATGAAAAGTGGTCCTTGAAAAGAAGTAGGGGGTTGTAGCTCCCTTTCAGGAGAGACTGGAAAACGAGAGAGAGTTGTAGCTCTCTGCAGGTTGCAGCCTGCGTACTGGTAAAGGACTGCACCAGTACAAGACCATTGTAAAAGGAGTTTCTAATTTGAAAGAAGATAGAGACATATTGCAGCAGGTGGTTTTCACCCACATTGGGTTTCCACCTTATATCTGGTGTTCTTTGATGTGACTGTTTGCTTTTCTGGATTCATGCTCATTATTTGTGATATTGGTATGCAAAAATAATTCAAAGTATAAATAAGAAAGATTTGGTAAAAGAATTAGATAATACTGATTCACCCCCCCTCTCAGTATTATTGTCAACAGCAAGAGCTCGTAAAGCATCTTAATTATCACTTCGTGTCTTGCCTTCATGCTTTAGGGGGCATCTTTTACACAATATTTTGTCACGCCTCTTGCAATTCCTTGTGACATACCCTGAAATGCCCGAAACATGACCATTATACAGTATACTCATCCATGTATACAGCTCATATCCCTCCTAAGACATCAGTTGGAAAATGTCTTGAGATTTCCCTGAAAGAATAACTCTTAAAACTCTAAAATGAGAGTCATCTCTCTTATGAGGCTTAAAACAACGATGGTCGCATGTTGCATTGTGTCTGCCCCGCGATGGCATCGCTCTGTTCCCTGGCATACCCGTGATGATCCCAAAAAGGTAATTTTCCCAAGGAGATGAGAAGCTTCATGATTTAGAAGCTTCTAGAGCGGCGAGCTGGAGGTGGTTTCGCATAGATGAGGTCAAATCCTCCTAACTTGACCTCTTTGTCTTATCCCTATGAGCTACCTCCTTAAGGTGTGGGCCTAATCCTATCTTTGGAGAAGTCCTAACTCCCTCTCCCAACCTATAAATTCATCCTCTTCCATTCCCAAATGGTTGGTCTATGTCCATTTGCATCACTATGTTGAGCTTGTGTCTAGAGGTTATTCATTAGACTTGGGGAAGGAGTGTTTGGAGAGTTTCTTGGCTTGGACTTGGATTACCACTCAAGGAAAGCCTTAAACATCAAGGCTATGGTTATAAGCTTCCCTTTATTCCTTAAATGATATACAACTATTGGTTCATCTTCCCAAAATATATATGTTCATGTATGTATTAGCTTGGCATTCCTTGATCAATTAGGTAGGTTGTTATTGGATTTGTTGTTGGTTTTGGCATGCTTTGTTGTCTCTTGATCACTTGTGCAGGTACATAAGTGCTGAGAGAAGCAGGAACAAGTCCGTGACACAAGCGGTTCGAGGCCCTCAACAAAGGAAATTGGAATAACATCAGAACGAGGTAGGTCATCTCTTTCGTTCTACTTTTCAATTATAACCTAGGAAGATGTCTAGTTGATTATCACTTCAGTTGCTAGATCCACTCATTAGGTTAGAGGGACCATCTAGGTCCGTAGAGAGGATTAACATTGTCAACACTTACCACTCATAGTTTCTCTCCTCAACTATGAAACACATGCAATGACCTAGAATGGAACCCCTTCTAGCACTCTATTATTTAACATAGCCTAGTAGCCATCTCAAGTTAGAGGTTTGGTTTCCTCAACACTCAATAAGATAAAGTTACACCGACTCTAAACTATTCTTGAAATTCCTTACATATGCAAGTAATGGGAGTTAACTTGGCATCCACTTGTACCATGGCAGTTAACAACGTAGTTCAAATTTTCAAAGGCATAAATTTCACATGCAATCTTTGATTGAGGTAATTCTCACACCATTAGGATGGTTTTAGTGTGTAAATCATTCTTAGGGTCATGGGTACAATTTCTAGACCCTATAACCCCAAAAAATCTCATGTTGTGGATTGAAATAGCCTGTGAAGGTTCCAAACCCTAATTTTCGAAACTGGAACATACCAATAAACTAGGTCTACAAGTTGATTCCTTGACTTTCTCACCCAAAAAGTATCAAGATTTATAAAAGAATATATAACGAGCCAAAATGGATCATTGATGATATTTTATTAATAACATTAGATTTTAATGCTTGTTATATAAAAACAATGCATGACTATAAATTAATAGAATTTGAGGTTGTAATATATGTATGCCAATGGGTTCTTGTTATTCCTACAATCTCATATACATATTATTTCAATCAACCATCCCAGGAAGTGTAAATATTTGGAATTGCAACCATCCCAGGAAGTGTAAATATTTGGAATTGCAACCATCCCAGGAAGTGTAAATATTTGGAATTGCAATTTTTTTTAGAGTGCCACAAAAATAAGGATTAAGATGGATCTAGGGTTAAGATCGACCTAGACTCATATTAGTTAATTTTTTAAGCATCTAATTTTGCATGTATGTGCAAGCATGTGTGTGTGTGTTGTTGAAAGATTAAACTAACATAAACATTGATATTTTTATTTTTTATTTATTTGTTATTAGTAGTAGTTGTATTTTATTGAGATAAGTTAGTGAAATTGTTCCAAATACTTGCATTCAAAAATTATAAAGGTTACCCTATTTTTAGAATTTACCACTTCCTTCTCTTACTTGTATTATTTACCATTATACTGAAGCATATTTTAAGAAAATTAAATGCCACAAATATACATTCATGTAATGTTTACCAAGCTTCTAGAGTGAACCTCTTAATGTGTTACCTTACCTTATACCTCTTAATGTATTACTTTACCTTATTCATATCTTTGGATGTGGAATGCACTATATATCTATGCATGGAATGCATTGGCTAATGATTTCAATAATTCCAAGTCTAATGCATTTTTGATATCTATGGTTAGAGATTTCAACAAATTGATGCTTTAGAATTTTTCATAAGACATACTTAAAAAATCTAGCCTTTGTTTATTGAGATCTTAAAAAATAAGAAATATTTTCTTAAAAGTTATGATTCGTAAATTGAGTGTAAAATCATTTAATCAATGTAATCAGACCAAGCTTTACTAGTCTTGGGCCTGTTCCAAAGCTTATATATACCTACCCATACCCATAGCCAACCTCACAACTCACGGAATTAACATTCCACAGCAAGAAATGGCTCATAGAGCTGCAGTTCTTCTCATCACGTTTTCATGCCTTGTGATAATAATGGGTGCAGCTGCGTCTATTAATTACGCCCACCTGGGTGGATTTACCTCTGTTCAGCCCCATTCTCATGATCTGATTCGGAATGAACGCATGCTGGAGAGCGCTGAAATCACTTCGTCATCAATGGACGACCACAACAAAAGGGACGTGGAGGCTCTTTGTCGCTGAAATAGGAAACTGCAAAGGTGCAAAGTAATATTTCAGGCTCTATCCCCGCTGAAATAGGAAACTGCAGTAAGCTTTTGGTCTTTCTTGAGCCCGTTGAAAACCCTAAATCTTGCCGGTAATAAGCTGACGGGTAACATACCTGAAGCAATTTGTAATTTGAGCAAGTTGGAAATCCTTTATCTAGATAGCAACTTTCTCAATGGTACAATTCCAAAAGTTATAGGAAAGCTTCAATCCCTCATATCATTAGCTTTGAGTGGAAACAAGTTAAGTGGACATATACCATATAGTATAGGTCAATTAAAATTTCTCATTCAATTAGTATTAGGAAACAACAATATTTCTGGCAGTATTCCGGAAAGTATTAGCGGTTTGGTTTCACTTCAAGAATTACATGTAGCAAGGACTGCAGTAGAAGGACCAATACCCCATGGTATTCGCAATTGCACTACTTTAAAATGGGTATTGTTAGCCTCAAACTTACTTACTGGAGATCTAAACAATCTGGAATTTCCATCTTCTCTTGAAGTTTTCTCTGCATACTCTAATAACTTTACGGGGACTTTGCCAACATCTTTGATTAATTGTACGAGGATCCATATGTTTGATTTGCATAAAAATAATTTGACAGGTGAGCTTCCAAGGTATTTAGAAAAATTGAAAGAGTTAAGGATGTTAAGTGTTAGCTATAATAATCTCCATGGGGATATTCCTGAAGAGCTGACATATCTCAAAAAGTTGGATGTGTTGGATTTATCTAACAACCATTTTAGTGGAAGATTACCATCTCGTCTGGGGAGATTCCCTGGATTTGGAATGAATGAATCTTCACTAATTTCTGATGATGAATTATTTGAATATGTCGAGGGAAGTGAAACTCGATATGTTTTGATAGATACGACAGCAACAAGCACTTTGTTTGACTTCTCTCATAATCATTTAAGTGGAAGTCTTGATATTCACTATCCATATTTTATGGATGTTTTCTCTGCACATTCTAATAACTTCTTTGGAACTTTCCCTGAATCTTTGGCCAATTGTACTCATCTTCAAGTGTTGGATTTAAGGAAAAATGGATTGACAGGCAAGCTTCCTGAGTACCTTGGAGATTTTCATGAGCTAAGAGTGTTAAGTGTTAGTTATAATAATCTCCATGGTGAGATTCCTCAATGGATCACTTCTCTCATGAAGTTACAAGTGTTAGATTTATCCAATAACAATTTTGCTGGAAAAATTCCACCCAACCTTAATAGATTGCAAGGATTTGCAATCAATGGATCTTCACAACTGAGTGTTGATAAATTATATGTAATTCTAGTGATTAACATGAAAGGATATGAGTATACTCTTCCATATGTGTTGAGTACAAACACCATACTTGATTTGTCCACCAATAAGCTTATAGGGAATATACCTGCAACCATGGGAAAGTTGAGCAGCCTTCGCTTATTGAATTTATCGGGAAACCAATTAGAAGGGAGAATACCTGCATCTTTTAGTGAGATATCTTCTTTGGAGCAGTTGGACTTGGCTAAAAATAATTTGAGTGGAGAGATTCCACCTGAGCTCTCTAAATTATCCATGCTGGCAGTTCTTAATATTTCATCTAACAATCTTTGTGGACCAATTCCAAAAGGAACACAATTTACTACATGGAGTGAGACTTCATTTCAAAAGAATAAGTGTTTATGTGGATATCCTTTGCAAGCATGCAATCAAAGGGATAGTCAAGGGGGAGATGATAATAATAGTAATATTAGTAACGCTAAAGTGGGATGGTTAAGACGTTTAGATGAAAAAATGTCAGTGAATGCATTGGGGTTGGGAATAGGGATTGGCTTTATGGCAGTTGTTGGTGTGTTGACTGGCTACAAAAGAGCTAGGAATTGGGTATTGGTTGTACATGTATTGTCTGATGATAGAAGAAGACAAAGACCTGCTTATGGACTTTATCGATTCCCCACATAGTTAGGAGTGTTTGCTTATATTCCTAAGTATTTTGATGATATGATGTCAATTAAAATAAATGTATATGAGAGAAATAATAAAGCTATCGGTTTCTTTTGATGGTGCAAAGGGATGTTATTAGATTTTGTAAATGTGAACATATTTATTTGAAAAATAATAATTTACTACACAGGAATCATTTCAAGATATATTTATGTTATTCAATAACTTTCCATCATAAAATGTTCTTTTATTATACCCTATCCAAAATTTCACACAATTCAAACAAATTAAAATACACACATATTAAAACAGTGCCTAAACTTAAGTAGTTAGAGTCAAAAAATTTCTTTAAGGTTCATATTTCATTCAACTCATTGTCTTCTCAACAATGTCCCCACACATATTATCAAAGATAAGTATAGGCATGGGATAAAAATCCCACTCTTAAGCAACATCTTGCAAAATCACATATGGAGGCATGCTTTCATTAGCTTGGACTATGTTGATTTTAAAGTAATCTCTCTTCACTTACCCATATTCTATCATAAAAATTTCTTAAATATATGTAGAGCAAGTGCTTAGAAAAGAATATGTCATTGAGACAAAATTCACTAATCCAAATATCTAGAATTTACCAATCATTTATGTATTACATTGATTTGATGATCATAGACTCAATGCCTAATGATAAACTTCTAGAAAATATTTTTGGGTATTGCTCTAAAATTTTAATAAATAATTAACTCATGATTCAACAAACTCCACACCATGTTAAACTATATTACACATGTAATTTCTGCAAATCAAATAATCACTCATTTGAACTGTGTATTTAGGAAAAATGCTTTTGTTAAATCTCCTACCATAACTTTGTAACATATGTTAGACAAGGAGGTGTTGAAATCATTAGTATATGTATTCCATAGATAGGCTATATACATCACAAATACCTAATCATATTTTTCACAATGCACATAGGAGCACATTCCACATCCAAGGATATGAGTTAAGAAAAATTCTTTGGTCAAATCTCCTACCACAAGTTTGTAACATATGTTAGACATGAAGGTGTTGAAATAATTAGTCTATGTATTCCATAGATAGGCTATATATATCACATATACCTAATCATATTTTTCACAATTCACATAGGGGCACATTCCACATCCAAGGATATGAGTTAAGAAAAATGCTTTGGTCAAATCTCCTACCACAAGTTTGTAACATATGTTAGACATGGAATTGTTGAAATCATTAGTCTATGTATTCCATAGATAGGCTATATATATCACTTATACCTAATCAATTTTTTGACAATGCACATAGGGGTACATTCTACATCCAAGGGTATGAGTTAAGGTAAGGTAACACTTCAAGAGGGATAATGTAAAAGCTTCATAAATACTATAGAAGTAAATACTATGGAAGTGTATGCATGGGGTTTTTAATTTTCTTAAAGTATATTTTCATATAATGGTAAATAATTAAAACCTAGAGGACTTTAAAATTATATGACATCACAAAATTTTAATTAGAGATGTAGCTTTTTTAAACAAAGTGTTAAAATATTCACAAAGGGTTATTAATAGTCAATTATGGACTTACCACTTTTCACTATAAAAATAAGAGAAGGATGTAGTAAATTCTAAAATAGGGTAATTTTTATAATTTCATGAATACAAGTATTTGGAAACTTAAAGTGTTGGGAACAATTGACCTTAGCTATAATCAACCCGAGGGTTTTATTCTAGTCAAATTGGGATTTCTAAAGAAATTAGAGAACTTGGATCCACAATATAACAAATTGGAGAACACCATTCCTCCATCCTTGGGAAATTATTCTTCCCTTATTATTTTGAGACTAAGTCGTAACCAATTGGCCAGCCAATAAATACTACCTCAGTTGGGTAATTTGAGGCTGATTAGACACCCTGGAATTCATGGTTTTGAGTAGAAACACAAATAATATTTCGGGCTCTATCCCCTCTGAAATAGGAAATTGCAATAAGCTTGTATTCCTAAGTTTTGTTTCAAATGGTATCACAAGAAGTATGCCTAAAGCCAATTTCAGTCAAATGAAAACCATACATCTTGGAGATAATAAGCTCATCAGTAACATACTTGAAGCCATTTGCAACTTGAGTAAGTAAGAAATCCTTTACCTGGACACTAACAATCTCAATGGTACAATTCCAAAATCCATAGGAAAGCTTCAATCCCTCATATCATTGGCTTTAAATACAAATAGCCTCAGTGGACCTATACCCTATAGCATAGGCCAGTTAAGGTCTCTCACTCAATTACTAATAGGAGGTAGTAATATTTATGGGAGTATCCCTAAATTTAAATTATTAATAGTTTTGTTTCACCTGAATATTTAAGTATATATCACACTACATTGAAGGGATCGATAACTAGTGGTATTGGTAATTGCACTATTGTTGACTTGCGATCAACACCCACCAAAATTTTGCCTTCACACAAATTTTAGAGCCTATTGAGGATCTTACAATCTATTTTCTATGGTCACTTCATTTTCAATTGATGCCATGCTAAGTGTTTAAGTCTTCTTCCTGTTTTTGTCGAGCTCACTTTCTCACACATACTTAGTTAGTAATGAGTTCATGAGCACACTTCCTTTATGCAAGCTTGAAAAAGTGTTTTCCATCAAGGTAGTACCAGTGTGATGTTCAACCCATGTCGACAGTCAGTGCGCCCTATCCATTGACAGTCTCCCTCACTTTGGTTATAATTATACTACTATTTTGGTGAGTTTTCTCAACTGTCGTTTTGTGCACCTTACTTTCACAAGTGTCACGTCCACATTCACGAGTATCATTTTCACTTTCTTTCACGTTAGCAAGTGGTTTTTTCATGTTATCATTACTCTAGCATGTGTCTCCTTCAATTTCTTTAGTTTTTGCAAGTGTCATTTGCACATTTTTCTACTATCACAAGTGTCGCTTCTCACTATTTTTACTCCTATATGTGTCACACCTTTGGACACCACAAGAGGTATCTCTAATGTACTCTTCTGCATTACATGGTCCTACATATTATAAGAATATGCGGTAGACACATTCCTACAACTTAGCGCACTTTCTGGTTACAGTAAACCCTTGTGTCGCAATGTGTCGTCTTGACTGTCACTCTTAGAAATAAGTGTCGCCTTGCTATATTTTCAAGGTGTGATTGGTGTTCATGAGTCTTATGCATTATTTTGGCTTGTATTAATGGCATTCATGTGTGTGATACATGTTTGAGTCTTGTTCATATGCTTTTCCCTCTCTTACTCTATTGGTCACACTTAGCCATTTTGGAGCTCTTCTTGGTCTTCCTACCTAGTGCAAGTTGTGAAGGCATGAACCCCCTACTAGGTTATGAGCATAGCCTATTCATGATCCTTATTGATGAGATATCTCCCTCCTATACTTGTGCACTAAGATTTTCCTAAGGTCATCTCCTATGACTGCACATTCAGAACCTTAAAAGTATAGTCACCTAACACTTCTTGCTTGTACTGACTCACAACACTATGTTTTGAGCAATTATACCTTGTATAGAGAATGAAGCACTTCTAGTTCCCCCCTACAAAATAAAATTGTGCCATAAAATGCCTCTTCCCTCTCACATTGCGTTGGGGAAATTAATTGTATAATAAAAAACATCTAATCACCTAAACATTCATTATCAACCCAAGGAACGTCCTTTATTTCAAAGAAATCAACAAAATATATGCAAGCAACTACCAACAACTAATACTAGTTCTACATGACTATGTTCTAAACTATCAAGCTCATTCTTCATCAATCAGAATAAAATGTAAGAAAGAAAGTGATAGAAAATAAATTGCAATATGAAAATTATGCTAGGCTCACAACAAAATCCAAATTCTAATCTAGGGCTTGGAAAATAAATCTACTTACAAATAGAAACTACATTAATAATGAAAGAAAGAGGAAAAACAAATGCAGTACAAGCTAAAGAAAATAACAATAATAAATCAATAGAAATTGTAAATTAATGGAAACAATAATCTGGAAAAAGGAATGGTAACAAAGACATGAAATGAATAACAATCAGAATTATACCATAAAATCAGCAAGCATGAATATAACAATAGAGCAATGAATAATGAATAATAGATGAAAAATTGTTCAACTTCCATTTCAAATCAATACCATTGATAACAAAATAAACGAAGAATATTTACTTATTGTACATAAACAATAATCCATGCTTAGAGGAGGGGGCCCTTCCTCCTTAAATAAGATGTTGGAGTAAGGTTATGAACAACAAATCAAATAAATGCTTAATAGATCCAAAAGCAATTATTCTTCAATCTTTTATTAATTAAAACTTAGGAAATACAAATCAATGCATCTTCATTCTCCACTTCTTCCATTTTTTAACTCTCTACTACTGTTGCCTAACTCCTTTTCTGTGATGAATTGTTTCATTTAAATACACAGGGAAGTCACAACCAACTCTCCCAAAACTGATCTTTCTATTTTATGAACATATTACAAAATTATTTTATTACAACTTTAGAATTTTTACTATAGATGAATCATAAAGATCAAATATGAAATACCTTTTCATCATCAGTTAGTTCAGAGAACTTCAAATATGATTGTGCATTTGAGGAAAATTACAAACCAGCCACAACAGTAAATATGGGAAAATTTCCTTCAAACCTCATGTATCTCTCAAACCGAAATTTGAAAATTTCACATTAGGAAACTAAATTGGTTCATTATGCACAAAACAAGTGTCTCTTATTTTCAAGATTAATATTCATTTTCCCGAAACATCAATGAAAATTTGTCACTTTTTATCCCAACGAATTTCTGAGTTGGAATATTTTACTATGAGTTGGAGCTTCGATTTACAATCTAGAAGATATTGGAGGCTAAAATTGTGATTGATTTTATAAAAAAACCATTCATAAACCATCATTGGCAAAATTATGTATAATAATATTCAAGCCATTAAAAATAAAGGAAAATAAACATTACTAAACCACAAAATCATTATTAAGCATAATATGGTATTCAACGGGAAACTATGGTAAAGGAGTGATAAAATAATGGTAGAAATGGATGAAATATATGTCAAGAAACGGTAATAATTATGATAATTTAGCGGCCCAACATCTCCCCCGGATTGAACATGCTTCATGTCCTCACGCAACCCAATGTCTCTATACCTACCCACCTATAATTTCATTATTCAATGTATAGTAAAGCACTTCGTCCAACTCATGACATTGATGAAACATAAGATTTCTTTCCCAAAAAGGATCTTCAAAATAATGGTTATAATATTCTAGTAGTATTGATGAAGTTATAACAAATTTCATATTGACTTCAACAATATGTATATGGAGTTGCAACAAATTATGATATAAGTAGCAACAATCTTCATTAACCATTTTCTCAAAAACTATGAACCAGATTTTGCTGAAATTTTGCAGGAAAAATTCTATTATACTAATCCTTATCCACCCCAAAATAAGAGCTAACTGATGTACAAATCCTGATGTAAGAAAAATGGATGAAGGTTATAATGTTTAATTTCTCAAAAATTATAAATCAATTTTGCCTGAAATTTTACAGGTTGGTTCTCATTTCCTTAATGCTTCTTCACATTGAAAATAAAAGCAATATGATGCATGGATTTCAAGATATCAACAAAATGGTTGTAGGTGACATTGCATGATTTCTAGAATTTTACAAACTAGTTTAGCTTAAAATTTTCTACGGTTTTCACTTTTATTGATACCTTCTCGCTTTCCGAAAATCGCAATAATCCATTTCATGGTTTTAAAGATATACATGAATTAATTTCTGCACTGTATAAAAATAAAATTGTATTCCTTAAATGAGGAAGAAAAGAGAAAACTTCCATTATGTGTAGCAATTCCTCCCCCAAACTGTAGAATTAGCATGCCCTCATGCTATACTAGAAAACAAATTGAGGTTGTTGCTACAATCGATGTTGAAATATTTGTTTGGTGTATAACCACATGGAATAAGGGAGGTTTTGAGAATGAGTAGGATGGGGATGAATGATAAAGAGTATTAATGGTATGGTCATGATGAATAAATTAATGAAAAATACACTCTCCCAAATTGAAATCTTTTGTGTTTGAAAAATAGGAAGTGGCAAAGAAGGGGAAATGATGGTTTAAAAATATGAGTGAATAATGCTCAGTGTATTTTCATGAAATTCTCCTAAACCTTTAATAAATAAAAGACTTATGTTATTTTACCTCAATTTTTACCTCCATGAAAGTGTGGAATGGTATGGATGGACCGATATTTGTTGAATATGATGTAGGTTGAGTTGATGTTGAAAGTGATGTAGAAGGTGGAAGCCATGTGATCTGGATTTAAATAGGAACACAACAAATTACAAAGATAACCATAAACATAGAGATGCAGCGAAAATAATACTTCATTTCATTAATGTGAAGTACTGAAATATGCTTACAAACAGAAATGGAAACAAACCAACTAGGGCGATGGTATCTTATCTCTGAGAAGAGATGTGGTAGCTACATGCCTCTCAACTCTATTACAATGAGGCTCAAAGGCTTATTTATTGTTGAGAAACAATGGAAAATCCTAAACATCCAAAAACCTAACCCTAGAAGATGAAACGCCAAACTGTGGGCCCCTTTTGGGTAAATTGGTACATCAACTTCCTGGGGTCGTAACTTTGGCATGCAATCTTCGTTTGACGCACAAAATATCTCATTAGAAAAATCTATCCAAGAAATACAACTTTGAGAAGAGCAACATCGGTCCATGGACCCACGTTGCTCCCAGTTTTCCAAAAAAACGTCGTTTAGGGCCTCAAAACTACTAAAAATAGTAAATTGTGCTACAATTAAGGAAACTGAAAAGCTGAAAGAAACAATGGTTGAGGTCCAAGTAGACTTGGCGGGTGGCCACCAATATCCACCTGGATCATTCCTCACCCCTTAGGAAGCAATGGTCCCCATTGCATTGAGTTCCTCCATGAGATGAGGAAATTTCTGCTGAACTTGGTCCCTGGTGAGCCACTTGCCCTGGTGAAGGAGTTGGCCTGCTTTGACAACTCGATACAGTTGGATATTCTGTTGGTGAGTGTGCTTGTTCTATGTGTCCATGATCTGATCAGTTACAACTTGTTCCATGCAATCTGGATTTAACTCTATCGGTGTGAGTTGTTCTGCAATGTCGGATGTGTCTAGTAATGGTGGAAAGTATGGCCGAAGGCGGTCCACATTGAACACTGGGTGCAGGCCAAGGAATGGGGGAATCCTAAGCTTAAATACATTGACTCCCACAGCCTTGGTAATGGTGTAAGGACCATATTGGAGTGGTATGAGTTTTCGATAGGCTCTGGTAAGGCGTTCCTTTTGAAAATGCAACCAGACTTTGTCGCCCACTTGAAACTTGTGTGGCACCCGATGTTGATCATGTTGCTACTTGTACTTGGCATTTGATTTCTCCAGAATGTCATGAAGTACTGGTGAATATGTTGGTTGTGCTCAATGAAGTTGTTTTCCTTATCTGTTTTGGATTGAACATGAGCAAAATTTGTGCGAGTAGCTGCAAATGGCATGGCCACATCAATGAGACATAGTGGTTGGAATCCCAAGTCCACCTGAAAAGGGTTGTGGCTAGTTGAGCTGTGGAGAGCCTGGTTGTAGATGTGTTGAACATAGGGGAGGCCCTCATCCCATGTGCGTGGATTCTTTGAGTTGTACATGCGCATAATGTGTACGATCATCTTGTTGAAAACCTCTATCTGGCCATCAGTTTGAGGATGGAAGGTTGTGGACTTAGTGAGTTTGGTGTCTAGCATCGACCAGAGACTAGACCAAAATGTATTGAGGAACCTATTTTCCTGATCTGAGATGATAGACTATGGGATCCCAAAGTGTACCCACACTCATTCAAAGAACAGTTTAGCAGTGGCTTCTACATTGATATTCTTCTTGCAGGCCACCATAATGACCATCTTCGAGAACATGTCGACGACCACAAAAAACACAGTCATTTCCATGCTTAGTGGAAGGAACGCCCGACATGTAATCCATGGAGATGGATTCCCAGGGTCGACTAGGGGTAGGCAACAGGGTATAGAGGCCGTGCTTCTTAATGGCTGGTTTGGCAATGGCACAGGTAGTACATGATCGGATGTACTTCCCAACATCCTGTCGAAGATTAAGCCAATAGAAGTAATTTTGCAGTACTGCCACTATTTTCTCGACCCCGAAATGCCCAGCAGCCCGATTGTAGTGTGCTTCCCAAATCATCTTGGCACGCTCGCTTGAAGGAACATAAAGGTGACCGAGGTGGCATAATAGGGCATCCTGGAGGTGAAAATCTGCAACCTGCCGACCCTCCAAGAGTGTCTGGTATGTGTGGCCGAATTCTGGGTCGCTTTTGTAGAGAAGTGGCCAATCAGAAGTCTCGTGCCCGCAAGAGTTGAGCACGGTGGGTAGCGCCATGATCGGTGGTCGACTGAGGCAATCTGCAACATTATTGGTGCTGCCCTTTTTATACTTGATATTCAAGTGAAACTGTTGCAGGTATGTAGACCACTTCTGATGGCGATCATTCTGCAATTTCCCTTGGGTCTGTATGAACTGTAGAGGTCGTTGGTCTGTGTGGATGACCGTTTACTTCCCCAAAATGTAATGCTTCCATTTTCGGCAGGCCTGTACAATGGAATACATGTCTTTGTCATAAATGGGATAATTTCAGACCGTGTCTGAAACTGTCTCACTGTGATATGCCACTGGATGCCCATGTTGAGTAAGGACTAACCCAATAGCATAGTCAGAGGCATCTGTCTCGACCTCAAATAGTTGTTGCAAGTATGATAATGCAAGCATTGGTGCCTAGCAAAGGCGATATTTCAACTCTATGAATGCCTTCTGTTGAGATTCAAACCAAAAGAATTTTCCTTTCGGTCTTCCCTTGGTGACATGACTGAAGGGCCAAGTGATATGCGAAAATCCCAACACGAACCTATGATAGAAGTTGGCAAGACCCACAAAGCTGCGGAACTCTGTAAGAGTGGTTGGAGATGGACAATCATGAATGACTTGGATCTTGGCTAGATGCACATGCACCCCCTTTTCATCAATAATGTATCACATATACTGAACCTGGGTCATACCAAAAGTGCATTTCTCCAAATTGGTACATAACTTGTGTTGTCGTAGTGTTTGGAGAACCTGTCGGATGTGGTGGAGGTGCTCTTCCCAACTCTGGCCGAAGATCAGGATGTCATCCAAGTATACCACTACAAATGAGTTGGTGAATGGCCGCAAGATGTCATCCATTAGCCTCATGAAGGTTGTAGGAGCATTCATCAATCTGAAAGGCATAACCAACCATTCGAAAAGGCCCTCCTTGGCTTTGAAGGCAGTCTTCCACACATCGGAGGGTTCGATTGGCACCTGGTGATATCCTGGCTTCAAATCGATCTTGCTTAAATATTTTGCCCCCTTCAATTGGTCCAGGAGGTCATTAATCCATGGGATCGGGTACCTATTATGGACAGTGATCTTGTTCAGTGCCCGATAGTCAATACAGAGTCTCCAAGTCCCATCCTTCTTCTGTACCAACGCGATCGGGCTCCCATAGGGCGATTAACTCGAATGGATGTGACCTTTTTGTAATAGCTCCTGAATCTACCTCTTGATTTCATCATTCTCCATAATGGAGCGTCGATAGATTGGTCCATTGGGAAGCGGTGCACTTGGGGTTAGATCGATGGAGTGCTTGACCTGACAGTGCAGAGGAACCCCTACGGGGGAGGTGAAGATGTCCTCATAATCCTCCACGGCCTTGTCCATCTGTAGTTGTCGTGTGGAGGGGCCCTGTTTGGAGGTCGTGGCCACCATCTTCTTCTTTCCTTGAGGGCGAATCATCAGGAAAACAAATTGCTCGGTTTTGGAAAATGTTACTGCATTGTTTTGCAGTAACCAAAGAGATGGCAGTAGGCAGTGCTACCTCTGGTATCCTGTACAACTTATTTCTCAAAGTAAAAATAATAGCACGGGGCCTTGATTCAGACACATCATGTTGCTTCCACAACTATGGTTGTCCTAGTAATACATCACAAACTTCAAGGGGAGAAATGTCACACAATACCTCATCTGTGAAGGGCTTGATGTTGTATGGAAGGTGACATTGCTGGTTCGCACGAAGATCCCGTCCTTGGTGGAGCCACCCGATGGTGTACGGTTGTGGATGTGTTGCGGTCGGTAAGCCCATATGCTTCACGACCTCTGCCGAAATGAGGTTCTTTTGGCTCTCATTGTCGATAATGAACTGTAGCGAGGAGCCCTTTACCCACATCTGGGAGTGGAAGAGATGCTCCTCCTCCTCTAGATCTTCGGGTTCCTCCTTCTGGATCTTCATGGTGGCAATGGTGGCATTGGGCTCCGCATCGATAATCTGCTTTCCTTTGTCATTCCCCTTGTCAGGTTCTGACTCAGAGTCAGAACATGCATCTGATTATGAAACCTTTAGCTCGGCCACCAGTGACTGCTTGGCCTGACGCTCACTTTTGTTGTGAGTGGAGCTCTTATGGAACTCACACCACTTCCCCATGTCCTTTTTCAGCTTTGCGGCACTGTTCTTTTCTTGTAGTTTTGGCGATTTGTGTTGGGCTGCCCTGCCTTGGCTTTGTCCTTTGTTTTGCGGTTTGGGGGCACCTTTTCCTTGCTTTAGATTCATAAATCCAAAGTCTCACTTCTTCTGTTTAAACTTTTTCTCGACCTTGATGGCATATCAGTATGTCGTGCCGAGCGAGGAGATGTTTAGGAATTCTATTTCTTCTTGGATGTACTTGTGTAGGCAACCCCAGTATTTGAGTACCAAATTCTGCTTTGAATCCTCGATACCCAACTTTGTGCGAAGGGTATGGAAAATATTAGTAAACTCTAGCATGTCTTGGTCCCTTCCATTTTGCAGCGTGGTCCACTTTATGTATTGATCCTCATAGCTTCCGACAGGGTAGTACTGCTCCTTAATGGCATCCCGGAATGAATTCCAAGTGGGTGCGGCTGAAAATACTGAGCTTGTACTTTCATCCTTCTGATCGCAATAGGTTTCCCACTAGTCTTTGACGTGGGGGGCTGCTTTGAGAAGAGCGAAAATAATCTTTTCCCAACTGGAAAAATCATAAACAAAAAAGCAACCCTCTAGAAGATTTAACCATTTATCGACGACATCTGCGTCTATCTGACCCTTGAATATGGGGATTTCAAAATTAACTTGTACCTTAAACGGTGTGGCATTTCTAGAGTAGTTGTTGGAAACCGATGTGTTGCCCCTGGGTAGCCGCTGAAGGATCTAGGAAAAGTTTTCCATCATCGCGTTCCTTTGTCGCTTGAGGGCTTATTCGAGCAAAATTTTGATAGGATCTCCTGCCCCCTCATCTTTCTTTTCATTCGCCATGGGAGGCCATTAGGATTTGTGAGGCTGGTCTTGCAAAGGTTGAACCAGTTCAAGCCCTAACTCCTTATATCCCAAACTCGTTGGGGACATGCAAAGAAAAACAGAGAAAAAACAAACCGCTCTGATACCACTGATCCATATTTAAACATGAATGCAACAAATTATAGAGATAACCATAAAAACATAGATGCAACGGAAATAATACTTTATTTCATTAATGTAAAATACTAAAATATGCTTACAGATAGAAATGGAAATAAACCAGCTAGGGCGGTGGTAGCTTATCTTTGAGAAGAGATGTGGCGGCTACATGCCTTTCAACTCTATTACAATGAGGCTCGAAGGCCTATTTATTATTGAGAAACAATGGAAAACCCTAAACATCCAAAAACCTAACCCTAGAAGATGAAATGCCAAACTGTGGGCCCTATTTGGGTAAATTGGTACATCAACTTCCCGGGGTCGTAACTTTGGCATACGATCTCTGTTTGACCCGCACAATATCTTGTGAGAAAGATCTATCTAAGAACTACAACTTCGGGAAGAGCAACATCGGTCTATGGACCCATGTTTCTTCCATATTTCCAAAAGAACGTTGTTTAGGGCGTCAAAACAGCGCTGGAAGTTCAAGACTCGAAAAACTACTAAAAATAATAAATTGTGCTACAATTAGGGAAACTGAAAAGTTGAAAGAAACAATGGTGGAGGTCCAAGTGGACTTGGCGGATGGCCACCAATATACACCTGGATCACCATGCAAGCTAAAATAAAGTAATCATGAAGTGTAGCAGAGTTTCCCCTCCCCCAAACTGATTAGGTGCCCCATCATCAAAATTTCTATAACACATCTCATGAGTAGCCTCAATCAGTAATCCATTACCTTAATAACCTCATTATACATAAAATTGACATAATCATGAGTTGAATGCCATGGGATAAAAATGGATGAAAAGGGAATATGAAATAGGGTAAAAATGATGAGAAAAAGATGCATTCTCTATACCCATCAACTTTGGCTTTTATGGGCACACAAATGGTGATACATGGGATGAATTAGTTATCTGAGTCTTTTCTTCTCAAGATATGACCAACTACTTGGAATTCACAATCAGAATTAGGTCTCTTTATTCTACCCCAAAATAATAGTAGAGTTGTTAAGATACGAATAAATGGTGACTGATTGGGAAAAGAAGCTATCTTTGATTAAATATTTGAAACTTGTAGAATAAAGGAATGATAGATTAGTTGATACACATTTTCAAATCTCAAATATCCTAAAAATTTTGTCCTTGACATGTAAAGTGAATATTTAGAACTCATTAATATATATAAACCATAATCATCATCATCTAAGAACTGATTAAATATTATCCCATGAACCATGAGTTCTAGCAAACCTTATATATGCAACAATAAGATTTATCGACAATTAGTTTTGTGAAAGCAAGTTAACCAAGTAGATCATAGTATTGATTTAACTTCTAAACCATAGACATGAAAACTACTTCCAGTAGGTGTCCATAACCTTGATAAATATGCATTTTAACTGATCCAGGTGGATGTTGGTGGCCACCCACCTATCCCACTTGGACCCCCGCAACTGTCTCTTTCAGTTTTTCAGTTTCCGTAATTGTAGCACAATTTACTATTTTTAGCAAATTTTTTTGGGTCCTGAACTTCCGAAGCCGTTTTGAGGCCCTAAA
This sequence comes from Pinus taeda, assembly GCA_000404065.3. Taxonomy (NCBI): domain Eukaryota; kingdom Viridiplantae; phylum Streptophyta; class Pinopsida; order Pinales; family Pinaceae; genus Pinus; species Pinus taeda. The sequence continues at coordinate 392 of APFE030667575.1, read as the reverse complement.
CGACGTTTTTTTGGAAATCTGGGGGCAACATGGGTCCATGAATTGATGTTTTTCTTCCCAAAGTGGTAGTTCTTATATAGATCTTTCTAACGAGCTATTGTACGCCTCAAACGGAGATCGTATGCCAAAGTTACGACCCCAGGAAATTGATGTACCAATTTACCCAAACGGGGCCCACAATTTGGCGTTTCATCTTCTAGGGTTAGGTTTTGGAATGTGAAGGGTTTTTCATTGTTTCTCAACAATAAATAGGCCTTCGAGCCTCATTGTAAGTCAGTTCAGAGGCATGTAGCCCACACATCTCTTCTCAGAGATAGCTACCATCGCCCTAGCTAGTTTATTTCCATTTCTGATTGTAAGCATATTTCAGTATTTTCCCTTAATGAAATGAA
>APFE030667571.1:0-12543 GCA_000404065.3 Pinus taeda | reverse complement strand
GTAGTCTAATCGAGAGTAAATTTATACCTGTTGCACAATGCAACAACCTCTGATTCAACTTTTGTGATGATTTGTTGGATATAAGTGTTCCTTCCCAAATCGTGTTCTCCTTTCTTCGGGGCTTTTCCTCTGCCCCTTTTATTCTAATCTCTGTTCATTCAAGTTGGTGAGAGGGAAACATCTAAATTATATCACTATGGTCAGGACCTGGAGCAGGGTGTCAAAAGACCATTCCCTCCCCAGGATGAGAGATCAGATTTTAGCCAACAATAAAAGAAAATGGCTAAAAATAAATCTAGGGTTCAAGACTTGAAGCAGGGTGTTAAAATACCATTCCATCCCTGGGACGAGAAACCAGACAAGAAAATAATACACATAAAAGGAAATCTAAAGATCAAGACTTGGAGCAGGGTGTCAAGGACCATTCCCTCCCCAAGACGAGAGATTCGGTTTTAAAAACTCAAAAAAAATCAAAATTGTTACCCAAAGCAAGCAACTCTGCCCAAAAACAATGAAAAGCAACAAAAATTAAAATACTAAGCTCAGGACTTAGAGCATGGTATCACTTCCCTCCCTAAGATGATAGATTGATCCTCTGATCAATACAGATTGTGTCTTGCACCATGTTAGCCTTCCCCGATAACAACGCCAAAATGTTGGTGTTCGAGCATGAATAAAATATTCCACCCTTTTCCACGTTAATTCATCAATCCAAGTGTGTACAATTTTGAAGGTAATGCACAAGGTATATGCAGGAACAAGGTTACAATCTTACATCAGCCAAGGGTTCATGACTAAGAAATCAAAGCATTGTTGTAAAAGGAATTAGAAATAGATTTTAGAGCTTAAAAAGGTATTCACAACAATCAATAGAGATATGTAATAGCAATAAAGAATGAAAACAGAATAAATGAAACAACACACATGAAATAAAGACGCAACACCTGACCAGAAGAGTGGCCCAACTCTCTGATAAGGGCTGCGTTAATTCACATCTAGGAAGAGAACAACAAAACTGCTTGTATTCAATTAATATGTAACAGATCTATTACAATATATGTCTCTATGCGGCTAACCCTTCACATAGGAATAAAACCCCTTTTATACAAATACATGGGAATGACATATTCCCCAAAACCTGGCAACCAATGCGCAAAATATACAATAGTTCAGAACAACAACTAATTGTCGAGAGAGAGAGAGAAAAAAAGATCCAAAATAGGCTGCAAAGTAGCTGTGAGTTGGTTATGCTATTATGGCGTTGCCGAACAGCTGTTGTGAACATGAGACTGCTGCTTCAAGCTATGAAGATGATACTTGTTCATCGAAATCTGCGGAAATAACAAGTTTTAGTAGTTCGCATAGGCAAAACTCCCATGACTTTACTTCATCAATTAAATATTCCAAGAGACATTAGAAATAAGGATTACCTCATAGCTTTATCATAATAGATGCATATCAATTGGTTCAAAAGGATGAAAGGATGGGTGAAAATGTAAGGAAAAGATAAGTAGATTTGGTGCTCAATAAGTAATGTGACTCATCATTTGTAGATTACAAATATAAGATGACATTACAATGGATATTTAAAAACCCTTTAGAGGTCAAAGTCAACCACATAATCAAGATGTATCCTTAAAATAGTTAATTGATTAGATCAATGGCATGCTTGATTTTTAAAATTAGTATTATTTGTTTCTTTAATCATTATGTTTTGTTGATTGTTCAGTTGATTTTTTGTTATCTCTAAGACCATTCATAAGAAACAAGCCTAACCTAATATTTGCATTCTATTGGTTTTGTACCATCACGACTATCTACATTTGATTAGATCAATGACAAATATGTCGCTAGAGTACTTAATTAAAAAACTATTGCAAGTTATAATAGGTTTCATTTCCATCTCTCAAAACAAGACCACCATGAAAATATTAGCATTGACATTGGTCCAAAATATCCACGTGCAAACTTTTCAAATTTGGTTGTTGTTGGTCAACAAATCTATCATTGTAGTCACATTTTAGTTAGGATCAATTTGATGGAGGGTTTGTGCTATCATTTCATTATGGCAAAAAATAATTTTGTGTATTCAACTACCCTTCCTTCTCTACCATTAAATGCACTGGTTCTACCGTCATGTAAAAATAAATCCAATTTGTAATTATAAATTAATTAATGGGAAATAAACCTTCATTTCCACAACCATAGTGGAAATTGGAGGAAAAAATGAAGGAGACATAACAAATTTGAAAATCAGCTTTCTGAATTATCCATATATCCATTTCTTCATTGTATCAAAACTTGTTTGTTGCTTCTCAAGCTACATATGAAGACTTAGGTTGTTGTAGATCTAACCTAGAAACATATGAAAATATAAATAAACCCAAGAATAAGAAGATTGAAATAGATAGAAATGATTCACTTTATTGATCAAACCCTTGAGGTAGGGCAACACCATACATTCACTCCTTAAGGAAGGAGAACACTCGACAAGCCATATGCTTGTACATACAATAATCCTTGAATATATTTATTGACTTCCTCCATGTGGAGTCTCTAGCCTCTATATAGGCCTCATACATGCAATACCATGGATCATTACCATGGTTCCCTCATACCATCCAGTAATACCATGGGCCCATTACATTATTACTAACTACTTGTGGTCCCTTACATGATATGGGTTAACCATCTTATTTATTACTATGGCCCTTCCCATTATTACATTATTACCTGGGTACCTCCCTTTGTACCCCATATTACCCCCCCTAGGTATATAACATTCCACCCCTCTTAGCATGTTTCGTCCCCGAAACATGGGAAGAACATAAATAATAAGATCTACTCAAAAGAGTAGTCCACTGGTACCATGCACATGCATCTAGCCATCCAAGAGAAAGGTCAACCCTCGATCTCGCTGGTGCCTCGCTCACTTGAGATGGAAGTTGACCGTGGCAGCTCTTCTGTGTTGATGCGTAGTAGGTGGATATTTTCTCCTTGCTATCCGTCATACGGGGGTTGTTGTCCTTGTGACTACTTGGTTGCCATTTTGATGGTTGTCTTGCAGGGTGATGTGGGTGATGATATGTTGAAGTTTTAACCCACGGTGTATTTTTCTTTAATTCACCCGTTACTGGAGCCTGACTATTATCTAGTGCATGTTGTGGTGTCTTATCTTTCAATATTACTTCAACCACTGAGCCTTCCTCTGATGGATTGGCACCTGTAACCTTTTCTTCTTCAGCCTCTGTTTGTGTCTGATTATCGACCATCAACTACTCATCATCTGATATGTCAGTCCCTGGAACATCTTCTGTGTCAACTTCCGTGGACTCTACCTGTTTATTGATGGAAATATCCTGTAATGTAATTTTCTTCTTTTTATACCAGAGCTTCAGGAATTTCTTCTGCACATTAATATTTATAGTACCTACTGATTCCATCCACGGGTATCCCAAAACAACATCCATATTATCTCTCTCTGAAGTATAAAAATCACCATACAACACATACTTATCCATATAAATCTTCAAATCCTTATAAATTTGAATATCCTCATCATCAACCTGTGTATTTGTAATGTGTTTTGTTGGAACTTGCAATTTTTTTTGCCAAATTAACATTGATAAAATTATGCTTGCAACTAGGATTGATAGAAACAATGATCTTCTCTTTCTGAATTAATCCATGAACCTATAATAAGGATATACCCACATTTTTCTCCTTATCTTGTTTTCTCGCATGAGACCATCTGTCTAAAAGTAATTTTTCAAATTCTTCATCGAGCAGATTGAGACACTTCTTTTGGTTAAGTAATCCCCACCATGTGGCTGCCTCATCTTTAAAACTAGCTATTGCCACCCATTTCCAATTATGTCTAAATAAAATCTTGTATCCATTTATGTGTTCTTCAATAGTAGGACCATTATCATTCCCTGTAAAAAATGCCTTGCTAGAAGCCATGAAGGTTTGGAAAAAATTCACTTACTTGGCGAAAATTTGAAATTGTCACAGTTTAGTCAATATTGCTCAGAATCCCTATTATGACCTATTTTCAGAAATAGAACAATCATTCTGCATTTACCCATGTGACAGAAATCTTGATCCAGGCAATGAAATTTCAAATCTGCGCTGCAACTCTCCTGCCGTCACCAAAATTTATGCAAAGAAGAGCTGATTTTAAATCAGCGATATCTCCCTCATCCGGGCTCCAATTCAACTGATTGTTTTTTTGAAATTGGGTAGTTTTTCACAAAGAATCCAGATATATAATCAGAGTTTATAGAGTTTGCACCAGGGCATCTAGATCTGCGCCGCAAACTAGCTGCCCTGAAAAATTATCTGCAACCCCACTAATTTTTAAATCAGCGACATCTCCTTCATTCAGACTTCGATTTGACCGATTTTTTTTTTTGAAATCGGCTATTTTTTCACAAAAAATACAGATATGCAATTATATTTTGCAAATCTTGCATCAAAACCTACAGATATGATATACAAAATCGCCGCCCTTGAAATCCTACAAAAAGTTAAAACAAAATCTCCACTTTTGTGCCCAAGAAAGTGCTATGATACCAATTGTTGTAGATCTAAACATATGAAAATATAAATAAACCTAAGAATAACAAGATTGGAATAGATATAAATGATTCACTTTATTGATCAAACCCTTAAGGTAGGGCAACACCATACATTCACTCCTTGAGGAAGGAGAACACTCCACAAGCCATATGCTTGTACATACAATAATCCTTGACTATATTTCTTGACTTCCTCCATGTGGAGTCTCTAGCCTCTATATAGGCCTCATACATGCAATACCATGGATCATTACCATGGTTCCCTCATACCATCCACTAATACCATGGGCCCATTACATTATTACTAGCTACTTCTGGTCCCTTACATGATATGTGTTAACCACCTTATTTATTACTATGCCCATCCCATTATTACATTATTACCATGGGTACCTCCCTTTGTACCTCATATTACCCCCCCTAGGTATATAACATAGGTTGAAGGAGCTCCTAGAGAAGGTTGAAGAGGGCCCAGTATTTGGGATATGTTCTCCCACAACCGACTTGCAAAGAATAATATTTTTTCTCTTGACATAATTTTGTATGTAAGATTATAATGGTTTCTTTTCTTGTAAGTCAATTGGTGGTTATTGTTTTTTATTTCATTTCCCAATCTATTTTGTTATTAACAATTTATCAAAACGGTAAAAATATTGCAAGAACTTCAATAGAAGAAGGTAATGGATCAACTTCACATTGGGGTATTTCCTTTGCATTGTCTTGTTACTAAATTGCACAGAGTTAATGCATCAATTAAGAATGAGTTCCAAAATACAATAAATGAGGAGGGTTAATAATATAGAGTCAATCATGCAAATGTATTTCCATAATCTTATAAACGAATCTCAAACCAAGATAGGCCAACTTGATGATTTGGAGGAGTAATTTTCATCCCTATCTAAATCAAAAAATGCCATTGAAGAAGAAAATTTGCGAGGTAGAGGAGAAATATGCTGAGTGAATAATTGAGGTTGTTTATTTCAAATCCTCCATAGAAATGCTTTGTGAAGAATTTTATCCTCTTTTTGATAAATATTAATCTTTGGTAGAAGATCATTACACATTGTTGCCAAAATTGACTAAGAATAATGGGATTATCTAAGGTTTGCAAGAGTGCAAAAGAAAACTTGAATAGGAATTCAGATGCATACATAATGTTAAGAAGGACATAATAAAGTTGCTGATTTTCTAGCAAATTTAGGGGTGAACAGAGGAGAGGAATTCTTTGAAGGGTCTTTGCAGGAAGCAGCCTCAGACACAGAACTTAAAACCTTCCAGAATATTCTCAACTATGATATGCAAATCAGAGAGGAAGACAACCCGGATGCGGGTGTTTGTCAGGAGAGTAATTGATATTATAGCTGGCCACGTGGGGGTGCGATGGGCAGCTGGATCCTCATCAATCGAGGCAGCATTAATGCATGCCCTTAAACGCCTGCCGCCAGAAGGAGTAAACATTCATTTCCCCTCTTCAATGAAGCGCTTGCCGGACTCTGCTACCCTGTACGCGATGAAGGTAATGGAGTTGATATTTAATCGAAAGGCTCAGTCACACCAGAACCGGAACAAAACATTCGGAGTCGGCTTCTGGCATGAAATTTCACCTGCTGGACGTCTCAGGGTGGTGAAGCAGAGTCTTATCGCCCTCGCGTTCGATGTTATGGTGCGTAGTAGAGGTGTGCCTCGGCGCGGAGGGAGAGCTGGCATTCGCCCGGCTTTCGAAGGTGAGGAGGTGAACTCCTTCGCTCCCAGGGAGGCCATGGAAAATTCTTCTTCCAGCTCTGAGCAGGAATTTCTGCTTCTGCTGGACTCCTACCAGCCAATCCGTCTCAGAATTCCTGGAAGGCTCCTGCGCTCAGATGTCATAGTGAATTTATCGGTTTACCTCTCGGAGGCGGCCCCTGAAGACAATCCTTCCTCTTCCCAGGCCCCTACAGAATTCCAGTCCAGCGAGATTTTGTTGGGTGATATGAATGGGAGGGTATTCCAAATGCCCCGTCCCCTTACTGCTGTCGCACCGGCTAGTCAGCCTCCGCCGGCCCATGTTCAGGAGAATTTGGGTTCTGTCTTTTCAGAGTAGGAAATTCTGCCTCCGGTTAATGAAATTCAGGACAGAGAGGAAGGCCACAGCGCAATACAGCCAGGCCCAGATGGACAGCTTCAGTGGGACGAGGAGATGGCTACTTGGCTCGACACGTCTAGCCCGGAGCAGACGAAGCCACCGGAGTTGCCCAGTCACCCTTCCTGAGTCTCCTTGGTCGCTTCTCTCCAGGTTTTGGCTTTGTCTTTTCAATGTCTTCGTCGTTAAATAGTTTGGTCGCTCTTAGTTCTACTCCTCGGCCTTCTCCTGAAGCTTTTGTCTCTAGTCAATACAGTGTCAATGTTAGTGTCTACAGGCTCTATAGAGTCTGGTTGTTTTATGTCTGTTGTCCAAGAGTCTGGTCTCTGTATGTCTGTTGTCCAAGGATCACAAAAGGACAATATCTTGTAATGGGGACTCGTTGGAAAGATAGTCTGTCTCAGCTGTTTTTGTTAGAGGGCTGGGCATGGCCCCTCTCGAATGATGTAACCTCTGTAAATATTTTCTTTCCTTAATATAGATTAGACTTTACTTAGAAAAAAAATGTTAAGAAGGACATAGTTGTTATTGAGATGCTAATATCACCTTCTTCCAAACTTCATGATGTTTATTTTTAGAATCTATGTTGATGATAATGACTCATCATATGCTTTTATTACACCTAGTTTTGAAAAATATACTACCATTAGTGGATCCCAACAACTGAGAAAAACAAGATATACCAAAGGAGGGAAGGGAGAAATAGGAAGGAAATTTATATTCCTATTGAACTCAAAGTGCAAAAATCTAAAGTAGGTATTAGATATGGTTTTTCTTCTACTTCACTTCCTACATCTGACCCTGTTAAATTTGGCAAGGTATCTTTTGTTCTAGGTGGAGTTCAGAGTAGGTTATTAGAAGACTAGTCCATTACAAATTGCATTATGCGGATTAATGATCATGTCACCTCTAATGATAGTATTTTTGGTTTGAAATGTTTATGTCCTATCTCTACACCCATATATGGACCACATCGTCATCCTCATATGAAAAATAATACTTTATCTAGGAATTAGAATTTTTATTATTATGCATTCAGATCATTGAAAAAATGTGAACAAGGGTTAACCATGGACAAGTTCCAACCATCGAGATTGATTATAGTTAGATCTATGGATGGTAATGGACTCATTTGAAGATATGTTTGCATAATTAATACCATTGTGTCTCATAAATTATAAATTCATACAATTTAGGAGGAACTTTAATGGTGACAAGCATTGTCGATTGATAAAAGTACCTTCGTTGATTTTATGGGGGAAGTTAGATCATGGTAGATGCTATTGTCACTATTTTTTTGTTGATTGTCTTTGATCAGTGTCATGGTGACAATGTTCAGACATCATCATGAGGGTTTTTGCACAAGGTTGAGCTACATTTTCCATACTGACATGCCTTCTTGTTTGTTTTCTAGTTGATCACATTAATTCTTTTTGAAACCTTTGTCTTGGTTATTTACTAATGCCTATTTTATATGAATAATTTATGATGAAGTGGTTAGGTTTTTCTTTTCTTGCACGTTTTCTTTGGAGATTAACCAAGATCAGTGACTTTTGTTGATTATCCTCTTCATGTTTTTGGTATTTCCTTATTGCTATAGGCATATGTTCTTTCTATTTTAGTGGAACATTATGGGATCTATAGTTTCAAGTTGATGTTTATCTAAGCACTACCATCATTCTCTCTTTTGGAGAGGAGTTTTTTTTTCTTATGGTTTTTTTCTTCTTTTCCTTGCATATGATATTTTTTCTTGGGTACCTTATCAAGCCTTGTTTCTAGCACCCAATATCTATTTACTTTTATTCCCTACATTACGGTTAGCAAGGTGGGGTCAAGGGGAAGTGGGAGTGTTAGTGTTGATATTTTCCAATGCACACTTTTCCAATGAGATTTGTGAATTGTAAGCTCATGTAGGTCTTTTATCTCCCTGATTCTCATAGTTATCTTTATCCTATATTGGTCGCGACCTATTGATATAAATGGATAACTTCTCTATGTATTTTTCATACAATCTGAGTAATAGAATACTAAACACAGATTGTGACACATGTCTCAACTAGACATTTGGATGGAGTCCCTAAAACCAATTTCAAAGTTAATGTGCATGAGTGTGCACTTTCCATTCCCAAGCATATTTACAGGAGATATGAGGAGTTCAAAATGTTTACCTAGGCAAATATAAGTATTGAAGATGGAGTGGATTTACACAGTAAGTTATTGTTTACTTTTGTTAGTTACTGATATTTTGTTTCAATAATTTTTTATGGATATTTATTTTTTGTTTTTCAAGTTGTTTGTGATCCTTACCTTGACGTGTGGCTTGGGGTTTCGTGATCTAGGGGCATCTAATCCGTTAAAGTCAGTCGGGGATGCACCCGGCCTCGGCCACACCAACCCTAAGCTAACTAGTTTTTTTTGCATGTCTCATCTCCCTAACACAAGACAGAACCACTTCCATGATATTTGATCATGGATCGCCTTACTAATGTGATCCATCTTTAACTGATTATGCTCGTAAAACTTGACAAATTCTTATGGATATTAAATGAATTTATATAAAAAAAAATTAATATACAATAAATCATTTATTAAAATTCATCATACTTTTAGATCTTGAAACCATGAATTTTAGTAATCAAATCATTTTCATTTTTAAAATAATAAATATTTAATTTGTTTATGCTTCATAAATTTATGTATTATATTAAAAACAAATGGTTGTACTCATATTTATTAAATATAAAATGAAATGCATCTTCCATAGAAAATTAATTGGTTGCGGTCGGTCATATATAGATAATAGAAAATGGGTAATTTTTTGGTCTTAGGTTAATCTAGGTCATTGTTATTAGGCCAAGACTTACACCTTGTTAGCGAATGGTACGTTTTATAAAATTAATTTAAATATTATAAATTATTTTATTTGCCATCTGAATAATTTGGATAGTCTAAAAGTATTTTGAATGAAAGGTTAATGACTTGATAGTGAAAGACAATTTGTTTTTGGTTGTGAAAGACAATTCGGTTTTGGTACTAATAGTCATGTGTAGATATTTAAGAAAGAATTAGTGGAAATTTTGATATAAATTATATATTTATTTATAAGTATTAATGAATAGTGAATATAATTTAGTTTATGGAAGGAAGTTTAATTGTTTATCATTTTGTTATGGAGTATTATGTAAATTGCGAGATTCAAGGTTCACATTTTTTAGTAAATGTTTAAGTTACAAAAAGATAACTTATATAAATTAATTAGAGAATTAAATAGATATTAACATTATTTTTATGTTATGATTGATGTTTTTTTGTTTACTAGATTATGTGGGTCTTAAGATAAGTGGCATGTCTAAGTAGTGACCATCCAATGACATCTAAAATCATCTATCATTGAAGGGCATCTAAAAGCATCTAAGAATTGCACAGTGTTATGTTATGTAAACATTTTGACTAGGTCAAATTACATAAAAATAAAAATAAAATAAAATTAATAGTATAAATTATTAATTAAAACTTTTTACTTTAAATTAATAAAAAATGAAATTAAATTAAAATTTATTAATTAATAAAAAAATTTATTAATTATTAATTATTAGTCACTATTAATTAAATCAACATAGATTAATCTTAACTCCAAGTGTCCACACAGATTAAATCTAATTGCAAAAACAAAAAAAGTGATTTGATTCCTCTAAAAAAATAACAAATCAAGAATTACAAATGAATCTAGATTGATCTAGTTAATATTAAATTTGTTGAGCCTAGAGGCTCATTCTACAACTCAATATGAGGGGGTGTGTAAGTTTGTTCATTCAAGTTTGGGTGTGTAATTTTGTCCATCCCCTTTAAAATAAAAATAAAAACTACTTTCTAAATAGAAAAATAATGTGTGGCTATAATTAAAAAAAAAAAATGAATAGAAGTAAAAAAATGTATGAGTAAGATGTTTAAATCTTATATTTTTGAAAAATATTTCAACCAAAAAATTATATAACCTATTTAAAGGTTTATGATAACTAATTTATGTCGATATCAAACTTCATTCATATCTATATATCTAAAAAAAATGTTAAAATAGTTTTTTTTTAATGGTATATATTAAAAAAAATATTCAATGTAGAATTAATATTGAATATATTAAAATATTTTTAATAATAAAAAACCATTTTATTTTTGTGATATAGTGTTTCTATTTGTACATGCGCATGTATAATTTTTATGTAAATTAAGTGTTATATATCATTTAAAACAATTATATATATATATATATATATATATATATATATATATTATTATATATATATATATGTTATATATAATTTAAGCTTTGTATGTTTAAAACTTTTTTTGGGTTCCTATATTATATATTCTATTTTGCTCTAAAAACAAACTAACAATAAAAAATAACACATTGTATTTTTGCATTTCTAAAAAATTTACACTTGAAAAATTTTTTGATCCTCTCCACTTAAATCCCTACTTAAAATAATTATACTAATTATTAGGTAATTATAAATTCATACTATTTAAATAATTATATTATCTTTATTAAATACCTTAATAAATATATTTAAACCTTGGTTTTAAATATAAAATATATCTAAACACAACACTTTAAATTTGTTAATTCATACTGCAATAATCTAAATATTATAAAAAATGAAGCTACTTTGAATATGTTAATTCATAATACAATGATCTAAATATTATAAAAAATAAAGCTACTTTAAATATATTTATTTATTTCTCTTATATAATATCGAACAATTAAATTTTTTTAAAGACTAATGGATTGCTGTAACTCTGATTTTCATTAAAAAATTAGGTGGCTGTACTTCTGACTTTCGTCAAAAATTAATAAAATATTTTTGAGTTTGCAAAACAAACATTTGACTTTGACATTCATAAAACAAAAATATGGCTATGTATAAACAGATAGATATATCACGGTGCTGTTATTCATACCCAAATATAGAAAGTATACATAGAAATTTATAGGCGTCTTGCCTCTTTATTCTTACCAAAACATATATATAGAAATTTATAGGCGCAGCTCCTCTTCTGGCCTCTTTTTATTCATACCAGAACATGCATAACTAGAGAAATCCATAAACTTATTTGACTGCTATTTTAATAGCATAATCAGATACCAGAACATACATATCCGATTGTTATTATTCTTGCTTCGAATCTCCCATTTATCTAAACGCAGATTCCCACACAGTGAAAGTATGGACAAGTAACTTCGGTGCCATTGGTAAGATGCAGCGTGCAGCTGCCCCCTTTCGGTATCACTGATCGAACAAAACAACAATTGCAGTATGCCTGCAGATGTTGGTCTCCCGATGAGGTGCAAGTAGTGTATGATACATCCAAGCAATTGTGAGCACACACTGTACATTACAATCCAATCAAACATTAGCAAATATCGTTGTTACGAACGGATCCATGAAGGGATGAGAGGGATTTGAAAATTCTATAGATTCTACTTTGAATTTTCACCTTGCAGCAGCCTGCGATGCTGAGCAGTCTCTCCAATTCCTTGTGCACTAGTGCATAGCAGCATCGATAGAAGAATAATGCCTACAGTGCCCATACAATTTGTTCCACGTCATCAGATTAATAGGCATCAGATTTGAAGGCGTGTTAGTGAATGTTAGCTGTGGCATCGACTAAAGGGAATCGACCTCCGCTAACCAATATGACCCAAAATTTAAATGAAAAGTTAATCGAGAGATACGTACATGCGGAGATGCACAGAATTTGCATAGCCAGAAAATTTCGTGTGGACGCCATGATATGATATGATACGATGAAGATAATCCCGCCTGCAATTAATAGTTA